>JAGDQP010038821.1:0-14279 GCA_022664845.1 Lepisma saccharinum
TATTGTTCTCCGTAATACTGATTTTCTACCTTCCAAAACAATACATCGTTTCAGTCAGTTTGCTACTTCTCTTCAAAATGACTACACCTTCACATGACTGTGCTAAGAACATTTATGATTGAAATAGAAATAATACTTTTCTTGAGTTTGTAATTAAGTAATTTTTCAAACAGTGAAACTCCATGGGACTTTTGGTGCGTGGGGTCCCCAGTTCGTGCCACGCGGGCTTTGTAGTGGACAAAGACTTTGTGCGTGAATTTTCTCAGGGAGTCGGGACTCTTCCGTTTTTTCTTCCATTTTCTTCATTCCACCGATTCTCGCATCATTATCCAATCGGCCAGAGCCAAAGTACGTTTCCCAAAAGCCTTAAATATTCAAATTTAGTTGTAACTCCACAAGACAACTTGCATTCTTTTTAAAACTTTGCTTCATGTTCTCACGACGTATTTAATGCAATTATAGATTTTTTCTTACTACAAAAGTATGGTTCTCTTTTAGAGTAATATAGAACTTATTCAGATTGCACATGAGGCAAAAAGCGACCAAAATTAGACTACATTTTGGTATCGTAATTTCCCTTCGGTTCCACATCAGAACCTATAATTTTTTAGCCTTTTCCACACCACCCTTAAGATTGAGTGAAT
This sequence comes from Lepisma saccharinum, assembly GCA_022664845.1. Lineage (NCBI taxonomy): Eukaryota > Metazoa > Arthropoda > Insecta > Zygentoma > Lepismatidae > Lepisma > Lepisma saccharinum. The sequence goes on from JAGDQP010038821.1 coordinate 645, forward strand.
TGGCATGTTTTCTTAAACGCAGTATTCCGAGAATGCCTATTACAAAATTCATAGAAATGATTTGTCCATTAAGCGTTGGTTCCATGAAGAGAATGAAGGACAGAAACTCAATCAGATACAAGGACGTTTCGTAAACATCCCTTTTATATCATTTTAGTACTAATTACATCGCTAGTCTCAAGAAATACGAGTAGTTAAGTTTAAGTTTCCACAAACACCACCCGGGACACGTTCCCAACACTCCGTGAACTGAACCCTTCTGCATTAAGTCAGTCGACCACCGCATCCGGCGTCAGGCTAATGAACTAACAGGCTCTCGTATATTAGGTACAAATCTACAAAAACAACATATTTTTCTATTCACGTTAAACCAACAGGTTCCATTCCATACCGTTTTACACAAGGTGTTACTGCTAATTCTGTTACCTCATAATCTGCTTAAATATCTGTCCTAAACAAAACTGATATCTGTGTCATTAGACCACATTAACTGCGAATGTAAACATTTTAATCTGTGTTATGCTCATGGTAAAAGTTTAGGCAGTGTTCGATTTGTTATAAATTACGAAGGGGGATTATAAAACTAATATTTGCTTGTAACTTTCAACCTACTATCTGTTTGTGTAGAAACATAAAGATTTATTCCTGGTTGGGATGATATTCGGAATCAACTACCGGGGATGAAATTCTCACTCACCAGGGAAAATCCTGGAGGGTTTTGTCAGTATCTGCTTGAGCGAGTCTCTCTAGCTAGTAAACTTATTTCGCTATTTTCATTTTATGCATTGAATAGATATTAATATTAAAATTTTCTTCATATAAATAGTCAATGTATGTAACTGCAATTTAAACTTACACGATCGTTTTATCACCGACAAGATTTTTAAGCAGTCCTTAAAACCTAATAGTGAAAATGTGACCAATTAATATACATAAAGCTTTATAAATATAAATAATTATGTCACTAATATAAAGCTAATATAAATATTTATGTCACTTATCAAATTTGTATTTGCTCCGGATTATGACGATGATATATTTTTCTTTTTCCATTTAAGTGGAAAATTGTGGCTTTAACATTTGATGGACATATTAACTCCCATACTTGGCTTCGATTTTTTAAAATTCATTTTAAGGCTTTTAGGCAACTATGGCTCAGACCGTGTGGATGATAATGGGATGAATTGGTGGAATGAAGAAAGTGGGAGGAAACGGGAGCACCTCGAGAAAACCCACGCACACGGTGTTTGTTCACCACAAAGACCACATAGCATGAGCAGGGATCGATCCGACGACCCCAGCACCAAAGGTGAGTACTTGGCTTCAACATAGGCTCAATCCGATATGCGTGTATAATAATTACATCTGATGGTACTAATGGTGAACCTACAGGGTGGGGCGAAAGAAATCCCCATTGGAGCTTCAAAATTCTCCAGGGAGTTTGTTATAAGAAATAGCAAACGATAAAATATTGTTCTTGAAAGTAAAGTTCCTCTTTTAGCGCAATTCCTACCCCACCCCCACACACCTCCTGAATTCTCTGAATTCAACACTGAGTGAGAAGACTTCAGTGACTGGATAGTTATTTTTACGTTGAAATTTTTCTAGTTCGTCCGCAACATGCGTTTAAATTTTTTCCTTCTTTTTATCTTAAAAGCGTGATGATAGATCAACTTACTAGGTTTTAAAATCGTACTACTTTAGCTAAGATGCTAAGCATCCAATTTACTATATATTTTCTAGTAGTAAAATCTGGATTATACATCGTACAGGCGATGAAATTCCTTACGACCGTGGTAACTATCATGTAGTTTCCAGCCCTGTCGCAACCATTCATAGTGCTGCTAAGGTGGGATTTGGAGAAAACAGTTCCAGTATCTCACTATGCATTGGGCAGTGAAACTCTTTTGGAAAGAGCTCGAGAGAACTTCACAGGCGCCACCGAGTAGGAAAGAAAGGAGTAGGTCTCTGCCAACGCTAAGCTCCAGGCCGCTTCTGATTGGTCAGACTGGCCTCACAGAAGTTCACCTTCTGCTACAAACAGTGGACCTCACTTCCGCTCAAGTCTCAAGGTCAGTAGGAAAAAGGATAGCTAGGGACAACCCTAAATGCTTCCTTTCCTTCCTTCCTTCCTTTTGCTGAGCTGAGAAACCAAAGGAGCCTGCTTTGCAAGTCGGATGGCGCCCTCTAGTGTCAGTATTGTGAATTACTTGTAGCAAAACTATAATAAAGCGAGTTGGTGTTATTCTTGCTGACATTTTATGATATTGATTTCAGTATTTTTGAAATTGTGTTTTCTTTATTTAATTAATACAGAAATAAAATAATAGGTGAAGTACAGCTTCACCCACTTCATCCGAAAAAACCGCCACTGTCAGATTAATGAGAAATGGTATGTGGATTTCTTTTAGGCCCCAAAAAGTTTGATTAACACCACTTGAAAAAGTAAAATGTTTATTTGAAATTTGAATTGAGAATTTGTTCAGTGTATTGCCATACTGTTCGTTTCCGAACTTTCTGAAAATTTTCTCGCCGATTATTTTATGAGAGAACTGTCTTTCCTCTTCAGTTTCATTACATAGATAGGTCTTTGTGTTGAGAGAGTTCGGACAGCTGATTCAATATTTTATGTCATAACAGTCTGAGGTGACATTGAATGATGTGGTCGTTCATTTTGTTGATTGAATAAAACATGAATTCATGTCTACAACATTCCGATAAGAATCTTCGGCTGATTGAAGTGGGGATTCTGATGAAATGCCTTGCAGATATTTTCCCCCTTTAAATCTTGTGTGTAAGCATTTTGAAATAATATTTAAAGAAAAACAAACAACAACAATGGAATGAATTTAATACAATTCAATTCTATAATATACATCCATATTCATAGAAAATAGCAGATTATAAAATTAACAGTAAAAAATTTGCACAATTTGGCAACAGCAAACTTCGGAAGCACAATATCTGGAAAGTTAATTTCGTATCTGCGTCAAATATTTGTTCGTATTTGCTATATCGATCAACTTGTCGGGCTTAAAAAATGCGTCCTTCGGTCTTATTTTTATAAAATTGAATTTATGGCCTTTAGACGTCTGTGACTTAGGCCAGGATAGGGTAGGGGTAAAAGGACGCGGAAAGGAATCGGCCAGGGCCTAAGTTGAAGATACGTTCTCGGCATTTGTTTAGTGTGATGTAGGGAAAAAAACTCTGAGAGAACCTCAGTCAGGATGATCAGCCGGTAATATAGAATTCAGGACATCCCCTCCATGGAAATCATCTTGCCGAGATAGTAGGCTTGAAGAAGTACTTTTATGTCGCCTACGTATAGGCCACAGTCGCCTGACACACTGATATCTATTGCGTAGATTGGACCCACCGCACTGTAATAACTCCAATGTAGTTTTAAGTATTCGTCACGTCCTCTTAGATTGTCCAGGATATAATCATCTCAGACAACGTTATAACATCCCCAATGACATGGCGTCATTGTTAGGGGATGAACCAGGTATGTTGCGGAGAGTTTTTGGGTATGTTCGTGAGACAGGTTTGTCTCCGTCTCTCTGAGATGATTATGTTACATAGCTGTTAAGTTTTATGTAGTATTATTTTATTTTTGTGAAGGCCTATTTACAGCCTTCACATTTTTACCTTTTATGCTAAAGACAATATCTTTAGTTTTTACTACGATTTTATTTTTCTGAAGAGCTTACATCTTCAGCTTTTATATGCTTTTATTATTTTAGTTAACAGCTATTTTTACACGTGACAAAGATAAGGGGCTTCCCTCGTATCGGGACGGGCGTAAGCCATAGTGCTGTTACCGCCCATACAATTCATTTTGTCTTGTCTTTTGTCAGGACATCCCGAATGCGAAGTTAACGCTCTACCACTACACTACGGTGGTTTAGGCCTATAACTTCCGTTCAAGTAATTTCAGAGTTCCCTTTGTGTCCTGTCGTAGAGTAGTGGTTGCTAAACTTGGTTATTTGCATGAGAAGAAGTGTGCCCGAGACATGTAATTCGCGTTACGTTTAACTGATTTCACACTTGTGGATCGATTTAATATTTTGAAAACAATTACGTGGTCAGCATCTGCCCGTTTAAAGTGTGCAATATATTTACTCCGTGCACCCATGGCTACATTATTTTTCACCTAGTTGTACAATAGACTAAAGAATAATAATATTATTTATTCTATGGTTGTACTACACTATAAAAATAATGCACTCCTTTTATATTTTAATAAGTAAATTGCTGCAGTTACTCCCTTCTGCACGAGAGTTGGGCTTAAAGACCTCGAAAATCTTGTCTTACTGACGAATTTTGGGTTAATATGTTCATATTCAAAATTCAAACACTTCGGAACTCCAACAGAATTCTGACTCTTGGAAATGACATTTCAGTATCTCATACATAAAGCTCAGAAGTTCTGGCATTTATTTTTCTTGATATAGGCAAGCAAAAAGGCATTTATTATTGCTGAAATAGGCACTTAAAAAGGCATTATAATTTTTAACATATGAGTTAACCTCATTTCTTTTAATATCCTATAGTAAGCATATCATTCTACACTCCATCACGATGTTCTTTGTTGGGCCACCCCAAGTTGTTTCTTCAGGTTTTCAACACATATTAAGCCTTCCTGTCTCTGAGAACTGTTTTCACTTTTGAAAATGATCTTTCAGCGTCCTCAGAAGAAAGAGGAGCGAGCATACATCAAAGAAAGTATTGCTTACAGATTCATATCAGCAACAATTTAATTTTCACCTTCAAGTACACTACATATGTCTTTAATTTATTCTCGATTCTCATTTGTACCCATTACAGGTTTACATTTGTTCTGACACTTCCAACAGTTTGTTTATTGCTTCTCACACAATATCCATCGTTGTCACCAGTTTCTCGCCTTTCTTCTCAAGTTTTATTATTGCTTCTGGCAACGTAGCGTAGTATGCGTAAGCTGCCAGGTTATCAGCTAGTGCCATAAATCGTACCAGAGATTCAAAAAATAATGAAGCAGTGAGGGGTGACAGTAAATGGGAGGCGATACGGATAGGAGACAGGGTTGCTATATGTTTGTTTGCGTTTAATGCCAGAAGTAAAAGGCTAAAATACATTAAAAGCCAAATAAGATATAATCAGACCTCATAATAGGTAGACTTAGCACGCCTCCCCATTTCTGGCTGCGCTAAAACTAATGAATTTTTGTTCAGAGCACGTGATTTTGAATCCATTCTCTAGGTAGCTCTGCCATATACCTCATAGTAGAATACGACATCTATGGAAGAGCTACCTAGCGGATGGTTTCAAAATCACGTGCTCTGAACAAAAAATCCATTAGTTTTAGCGCAGCCAGAAACGGGGAGATGTGCTAAGTCTACCTATTATGAGGTCTATGATATCATGTTTGGAAATAGACATCAGAAGGTGAAACGAAAAAAAAAATCGTCTTTAAACGTTCCCACGATGAATAAAATGGTTGCGTATTGTTTGAGGTCCTAATAATTTACAACGAAACCGAAAAGGAATTTTGCCGAACTTCGCCCGATCATCATCCCTTAGTTGACTCTAAAATTTCCTCCCTGTAAAGATTTTCCGATGCTGCCTGCAACGTAAGCGACACCAAAGATGATTGAAATTGATGTTTCATCGATAAGTAATCTTCCTACGCGAGGCTATCTGCCCACCCCCGTGACTCCACCAACACTAACGGAAGAAATTGGGGAGATACCATTCTCCCTCCTTCCCACGGTGTGAGTTTGGTCTCGACCAAGTCTGCTACTGCAGTCTCTCTGCAATCAATAACGAATGCGCCGACGGAATAGGCTGGAGCAGTTTGTTTGACCCACATAGACAAGCACACACACTAAAGGGGATGCATTACTTTAGTGCCTGTCACCGGAAGGGCAAAAAGGTGCCCTTGAAGCACAGGATATTTCCTAAAAGCAAACCCAAAAATAGAACAAAGGGCTCGGCTATTTTGAAACTCCTTCCCGGTAATGAAATATTGGAGATTTATAGGTCAAAGGATGTTGAAATTCCTTGAACAGAAAACTTTTCTCTTTAGTTTGATAATAGCGTTATTTCTTTTGTATATATACGTATATAATATTAGAGTTGGTTCGATATTAGAATATTTTGATACTCAACACTTTCTTAATGTTCTACAACGATGTAAAGAATAAACATGGCTAATGTTGCTACCCGCCCATTTAGCTCCTTTTTATTAATTATTTATTTTATTTTAAACTCTCCACACACGAACACGTTGGCGGACTCGAGGGCCAAGATCCCACAGCCACCCCTGCTAATTCCAGATTTGAAATGGCAATATCTAAGAAAATCATTTGCAGTCATATACTTAGTTGCGAATGAGCAAGCCTGAGGGCTACAGGGCTACTTTTGGACTCTGTATCTAAAAAGTTAGTCTTGTAATCCAACGTGTTCCCGTATCCATAATAAAAACAAGTTCGCAATAAAATACGTATATAGAATTAAAACATATTGTATGATAATAATGATAATGTAATCCCATTCCCACCACAATATCACTGATCCATATAATACCTGCTAATCAGTCAATAATAATAAAATGATAAATACTATATATTATATTGATGATATGGTTGATATACTTTATAATGATAATGAATATTAATGATATGTGTATGAAGTGATTTAACGAACATGAATACTTAATAATTAGGCAGTAGTGAGCTCACGATAAGAATAAAATTATATTTTTGTTTTAAATAAACATTATGCTAATTTGCCAAGATATAATTGCGTTTATATGAAGGCTATTGCGAAGAATTAATTATATTTGCCTTCGAACAAAATTACTCACAGTACTACGATACTATTCAATATTTAATATATTTCAAATATAAATTGTTGATCGTCCCATTAATTTGTCATTAATATTTATTATGTATTAATGTAAAATCCCTCAAAGCTGATACTAAATATGATATGGTTCGATTCATATGATAACATATGTACTGTATGCATTAATACAACAATAAGAAGCGTAAATACATACTTAAATAGTCGCAAAAGATGACCCATATGAAATAATCATATGTCATTTCATCTATTTTATAGGGTTCTTCTGATGAATGTATATTATCGAGGGAATAAACGTAAACATGTCCATCCTATTAAACAACATTATTTATTGAATAAACACTAACCTTTATTATAAATAAAACACTGCAAAATTAGTACTAATTATGATATTAAATGATAATGAATATTAATTACGTACTTAATAAATAACGGTTATGAAAGTAATGGTAACAATAAATAGAATAGTATCTTAATATATATTACTCTAAAAATTATCCTGTAAATATTACTTGTCGAAACAGACGAACAACTAGAGCAAGCATATTCACCGTGCCACTTCAAGAAACAAAGCATTGTTCATAGGTAGACAAGTCTGTGATGTCTTTCGTCACTGGCTGACGTTAGGGTTTTCAGGATCATCACCAATCGGTATGTGAGGAATCCTTGAACTTCTGACTGTCAAGTTAAGTTGTTTATAGAAGCCACCGCAGAAACAGGCATACCCAGGCAATTGTCTTCACTCGCTCCTCTGTATGTGCGTGAGTACGCACTCACGCATAGCACAAATAAAAAGAAATCACAGTGGAAGTGAGGGTTATATGGTATGGTATATTTTCGGGGGTTGATGACAAAGTCTAACAAAAAATAGGTATCGGGAAACGCTAATTGTGGCTGGAATGCACATACAATAAATAGTCGCGTGTGAGTGTAAAGTCGGCTGAAGAAATTGAGTTTATAGCATGTTCTTATTCAGTTAAAAATTATCTGTCTTTCTGTCTAAACGGCCAAGTTCTATCGTTGTATTCAAGGAAGATATGGATGGCACTTTATATTTTCAGATCTACACACATTAGCATTGTCTTCGTGTATTTCAAAGTTAATTTTCTCAATTCGTACTTTTTTTTTTACTTATCCGTTTTTTTTACTTATCCGACTTTACACGCCCACGCACCATAATTACTCTTCTTAGTTTTTATCTTTCGTGCACATCGTGCAAAATCAACGTCTGATGACTGTATGTCTATATCTATGTTGCTAGTTAGTCGTAAACTGTACAGAAACTTAGGGGTGGCCGGGAATGCGAAGTTAATTCTGACTTTCGAAATTCCAATCCCGGGATCCTGATTTCCATTCCAGAATATTCCCACTCTGTCATAATGTAGTCACTGCTGAGAACGTTATGCATTATAATGGCTTCAACGGTATATTAGCTGAAAAGAATATCTTACCGCATCATCGTTGAATTGAAAAAATAAATAAATCCACAATGAACAAGAAAATCATATTTGACACCGCTTTCCTTTCAAACCTGAAACCTGAGACGGGGCTCTTATTAAGCTGCAGTAAACATTAGAATGTAAGCTCAGAAGTTCTGAAAAACGATAAATAAAATTTAATATTTACAGTAGGTAGCATTAGCATATATTTTGCTTTCAACGGTGATCCCCTGCCCCCTCCCCCAACATAGGAAACTTACAAATATTCAGACATTGTATATCAAACTAGATCCTGTCTAGAAACCATAGCGACATGCCCCTCGTGAAACTGAAGAAAGCCTGTAAGATCTCAGTCAATATGACTAGCAGTAGAACTCAACTCTGGTTACCTCTCAGTATATCTTCGGAGTCTAGGACTATAATCATTAGACCAGGGAGGCTCAGTTGGTAGAGCGCTCACCTCTGGTGCCCGGGGTCGTCGGATCGATCCTGCTCATGCCATGTGGGCTTTGTGGTGAACAAATACCGTGTGCGTGGGTTTTCTCGGGGTGCTCCCGTTTCCTCCCACTTTCTTCATTCCACCAATTCATCCCATCATCATCCATACGACCTGAGCCATACGGTAGTTGCCTAAAGGCTTTAAATTCAATTCAATTCAGTTAGCCTACGGGACTGGATATTATTATTGCGTCATTAAATAATAATAATAAAAATAAATCGCATAAACTGGAAACTAATAACCTAGTTCCTGGCAGATAGCATAGTTTTGTCTTGTAACTGGGATATTTTCATCTTCATTGGATGGCAACGCTGCTTCAACCGGTAGTAGTTTCTCTGTGTTCCGTTGTGTCACGCACGACCTTGTTACTCAGCACCAGAGACGCTAATTGTGACGTCACAGAGCGCCCGTTGGAAATCACTGCTTTTTTCAACACAGTGTAGTAATAGCAGCTTAATGTTTCATTCAGTTTGACATATATTCTCACAGAACCAGGCACAGATCAGAATATCTGTATTCGCAGTCTACAGGTGAGAATATCTTTGGATAAAGTGTTGAAAGCAAATAGAATCTCTGAGTGTGTGTTAAAAAATTGAGAGAATAAATGTTATATGGCAGGAACTAGAAAATATGATTCCGAGTAACAATATGCTAAATGAAAGTAATAACTTTATTATTCTGTATATTCTGTAATCTTATTATTTAAATACGTATTTTAGATTTTATATATCTTAGTTCATGTAACTCTGTGTATTATTCTTCAAAATAAACTTTCCTTACAAATTGGGTGCTGTGTCGTTCGCTGTATAACCATGGTTATATGGATTTTGGTATCATTCCTAATTATTAATCTGTAGTGTAATACAGATGTAAGTTCCCAAATGAAGACAAGTATAATCACATTGAGCTGTTTTCGATCTACTGCTGGATTTAAGGTTTCTCTACAAATTTCTCAGTTCCTGTCATCACAAAATGTAGTGTCTGATCAACGCGTCATTTCATATACTCTTCTTGCATTTGGTTGTCTTGTAGAACATGCATTTTCTCTAGAAATCAAATATCAATCTTCCATCTGTTCGTCTAGCCATATGACTGGCTCATCTCCACTTTATATTCTTCACAGTCTTTATCTCATCTTCTACCTGTCGAGATCAAATACATTCATTTATCTTACTTTCCCACCTAGTTATTCCTAGCAGTCATCTGTCCATTGCTCTTTGTGCAACTCTTAATCTTTGAGTCGTTTGCACATTCAGTGCCCGACGTTTCATAGCCAAACACTATCACAGGTAAAACATATTGTTTGTACACTTTACGCGTAGAACACGAGCAACTTGCTTTAAGACAAACTCCATACCATTTTACATTCTCTATTACGTATCTCTCTGCCGTTCGGTAATATCATACGCATCAACTATGTAAACATACTGGACAACCGTGTCAAGCATCTCTCAAGTTCTTTCCTTTCAGCATGCGACTTGTAAATTACTTTCGTGAGTAAAACAACGAATATTCTCATGGATATTAAATCTCCTGTTAGTTGCATGCAAGCAATGTTATTTTAGAAATCTCTGGATCTGGTGTGAAAAATTCCAAGTTGGCAACTATGTACATTGCACAGGACAGAAGATTGAACGCGGATTGGATCTGAAAGAAAAGTAAACATAGTATTGCGTATATTTGTTCTTTGTATGTAAGTGGATGATTAACAGGAGAATACAAATGAACTACTCGAACTCTGGTCTCTTTCTTTCCGGCGTCTCAGGCGGCAGAAGAAAAGAGAAACGTGGTCTTCTCCTTTCGATTGGTAATGAATGCTATTTGGGTAAGTGACTGAGCATAATGGAATAGTGGGTGGGAACCATGCAAGAAGGAAAAGTAACGAGTAGAAGAAATACAGTTAATATGTGTGCCTCAAGGTTTACTAACATAATTTTACCAATTTGAATGACAGTGAGTTTTGTTATACAGAGTGACCACAAAGATCTTTCGCTATTTATTTTTTGACAAAATAAAATTTATCTTTTGAATGAATAGAATGGAATACAGAGCAGCTACTAAAAGAATAGCTATGATAATAACATAGGTCGATTCTATGATATGTCAAAGGCATTTGACACAATTTCCCATCAAATCCTATTAGAGAAACTCACGTTTTATGGATTCAGTGATTAAAGTTTAGATTTTTTTAGTCCTATTTAACAAATATATATCTGTGTATTGTTATCGTGAGTCTTCTCAGTATCTAAAATTAAGTTCGGGAGTACCTCAAGGTTCCATACTTGGGCCTGTTTTGTTTATATTATATATAAATGACTTGGCAAAAAAATGTAGACAACAACGCTACTCATTCTTACATGTATGCCGATGACCTAGCTGTAAAGGTAACTGGAAATAATTATTTTTCTGCTTTAAACAATCTGACTATTGCAGGCTCAACTGTAGAAAACTGGTGCACAGCAAATCTTTTATGGGTTAACAAAGATAAAATAGACATCCTAGAGTTTTCTTTAACCAAGAAAAAAACTGATTCCATCAACTCAGTAAAGTTCTTAGCAGTGTACATACAATCTAACCTTAAATGGAACTCTCACATTGATAATTTATGTAAGAAATTGAACAAAGGTATTTTCATGCTTAGAAAACTAAAACTGTGCGTCACTGAACAGATACTTAAAACTGCGTATTTCGCTTATATATACAGCCATTTAGCCTATGGGATAATAGTTTGGGGGAATGATCCAAATGTTAAGAAAGTTTCTATTCTTCAAAAATAATAATTCTTTTAGAGTAATTTGCAATGTGGATAACAAAACACCATGTAAATCTTTATTTCAAAACTTGGTTTATTAACAGTGTCATCTCTCTATATGTATTGGAATGTTTAATGTATGTAAAAAATAACCTTAGTCAATTAGAAAGTAATGAATCTGTTCACAAGGCACAGAACAGATGTAAGAATTGGTCAATGTAATTTAAGTACGTATCTATATAATAATATAATAAAACTATATAATAATCTTCCTAAGAAAATCAAAGACCTAGAAATAACAAAAATTAAAAACATTATGAAGCATAAGTTAACTGTCATGGCTGTTTATAATGTAGACTAATTTCTTGAAACTGGTTCCAAAATCTGAATGTGATATTCTAAAACCTATATTCTAAAATGACGATGCCATACATTGTATATACATATATTAATGTTCCGGCAAAAAATAATTTGAATTTGACGATTTTTTTTACAGTTTTTATCTGGTTTTAACACATCTCAGGCTTTTTTTTATTACCAAAAAGTTGATTATTCAGGGTTTCCGCCAGGATTTTCAATTTGGAGGTGTAAAGTCAAAATTGGGAGGATGTAAATGGATTTTTTTCATGGTATGTGTTGATTTCTTACATCAAACATTTTGAAGTTGGGGGTGTTGTCGAGAATTTGTGGGGGTGACACCTCCCACATGGGGAGGGGGTGTCTGGCTGAATCACTGTGCAAAATGTACATCAAAACGTAGGGTGAGATTTTCAGTTGAAAAAGGCCGTAGCCAGAAGGGTGTCTACTCTGGTCCGACAAAATGACATGGAATAGTTTCAAGGCCCAGTTAATATTCTCATCTGGCGAAAGTTAAGACATGTATCTCAATTTTGTAATAGCACGTAACATTGTAATCTCGTATGCAATGCTTTTCTAAAATAGAACAAACATTAACTGTCTTTTCCGCTTAATGTGTTGATAATCTCGCTGTCTACCCACACCACAGACGTCTGCTACTGCAGAGCCTATTCAGTAAACAAAGTTCGAAAGTTTTGTGGGTTTTGGGCAAAGACGTACAAAGTGATTTGACGCCAATTTTGGTGTTCCTATTGATAGATAGTGTTGACATTATGATACAAAATAATCGGAAATCATTTCTTTTTCGTATGGCGTGTGATTAGCATTTTTATGGCGTGTCCATAAGTTTTTATCTTGGGTAATTCATCAACAGTTTTGTATTAAACATGAAAATTTCTTGGGTGCAGCCGGAAAATTATGTACTGCGAGCAAACGTTCCTAATAATGGCACATGTAGGTATTATTCTCTTCGAAACTTTAATATAGTTGTCACACAACTCCAACATAGCTGAAATTAAACATCTGACTTGAAGTGGCATGCTGACTTGAATTCTGCGTTCATTACGAATGGAGTAGTCCTTTGATCTGTCAAACATGGGAAAATTAAAAAAGAAACTCGCAGTCCAAGTTTGAAACAGAAACCGACAATGGCAGAACTGAGTCGTAAACAAAATAGTCTTCCGCAACGACATCCAGGGACTTGACATGGAGATATGTATTTACTGGATTATCTTCATTTCACGATATGCATGTACATCGTCCACAAGATAATACCACTACAGTCAATAAGTTCGTGGACTGGACGCAGTGTGGCGCTAGTGGTGTACTACAGCTGATACGTGACGTCCTGGAGTAAGAGATGGGGAATTCATTTCGTTTCAAAGACTAGTCCGCAGTGAACTAGTTCGTTGGAAAGAGCAGTTCAAAAGACCAGTTCGTTTAGTTTAATAGTTCGCTACCGAGATGGTCTCCCTATAGCAGCAGAAGGGCTTTTCTGATCACGTGGTAGCTTTCAAGATGTGTGCTGGTCTCTAGTGCGCGAACTGCAACTTTAGTTCAAATAACGGTAAATTAGAATGAAAGAGATGTCCCCGGGCGGAAGTGTTGTTACAGTATCTCCCTCCTTCTGTGCCCACTTCCTTCAAAGCAGCACGAGGGCCATGAAAGAGATGCATTGATGCACCCACCATTCTAGTGTGTGTGTGTGTGTGTGTGTGTGTGAGAGAGAGAGAGAGAGAGAG
>JAGDQP010038822.1:0-18000 GCA_022664845.1 Lepisma saccharinum
ATTTATTTTCCATAGGGTTGACAATAAGCTATGACCTAAGTACGTCACATGAATGAACGATGGCGTCCCTAAGTGAGCAATCTAGTTGGGGTAAGGATGAAGTAGGTAGCGACTAGGAATTTAGTCAAGGCACTATCTTGGAATTTGGCTGATAAAACTGTGGGGAAAGCTGTAAATTGCAAGTCAAGAAGGCTGGACGAAGGACTCGAGCATGCGTGCCTACCCAGTTCCAATCTAAAAATTCGTGATTGTAACTAGCTGATCACGCGGCTGCGTAGTTTCTCAACGTGTCAAATTGTATGTTAGTAATAGAATTATTTACAGTATGAAATAATTCTCATATGATTTACACTTACTTACGGCGTGATATATGTCACGTTAATTGCCGATCGTCAGAGTATGAATCAATACACGCTACTGTGCTACCCATAGGAAGCTAAAAACTTACTTCCAAGCTAGATACGAAACAACCTGAGATAGTACTATTTTAGAAATTTGACAATTGTGTTTGGTTTGTGGACTTAACCTACAGTGGTGGACAAAACTATTGGAACCAAACGATTTTCATCTTAAACATTACTACAATTGTGTATATATTACAATGAAAAAAACATAAATTGTAACAAATTTATTTTACTTAACTAACAATAATTTTAGCTGGAAAATCAAACCTAAATGTAATTCATAAGGATTTATAAAGGAAAACATAATTTATAACCGAACAAAAGTATTGGAACACCGCTAACTCAGAATTTAAAATCTTGTAAGATGACTTTTTCTCCATTAACTCTTCAAAATTTCTTTGGCATTGAATGAACATATTTCCTAGATAATCCTGAACCTATTTACACCCTTTTTTCACATGGATCTCCTTCAGTTCTGTTCTGGTTCTGACTTAATGTTATTTGACCCTGTTATCGGGGTCATTCTATCTATTATCAATGGAATTTAAATGAGAATTCTAAGGTAAGGACTTCAAAGTGTGAGGTGTGTTCCATACAATCCACTGCGGAGCAATTTCTGTATTCTATCTCGGATCTTTGTCTTATTGGAAATGAAAATAATGTTCCCTAATATCAATTTCACAGCAGTTTCTTTAAGATTTTCCTGCAAAACGCGTTTAAAATCAAATTTACTATTGTGTATTATATAAATACAAGTTCCATACACCATTAGAGTTTATGAAACCTCACACCATTGAACCTGCTCCTCCGTATTTGAAACTGCCTACCATTCTGTATTGCACCTTCTCCATACTAATATTCGGCCCTCACCACGGCAAAACTTGCTCTTATCTTAGCTTGCTCTGAAACAATGGGTATGTTTGGATTTAAATACATGTTGCAAGAAAATCTTAAAGAAAGTGCCGTGATTTTGGGCTTATGGTATAGGATTTTGATTTCCAACAAGACAGTGGACCGACACAGAGCGCAGAAATTGTTTCGCAGTATATTGTATGGACCACATCTCACACTATGAACACGCTACCTCGGAGTCCTCATTCACATGTCATCGAGAATAGATGGAATGAACCCGAAAACAGGGTTAGATAATATTTAATCAAAACTGGAACAGAACTGAAGTAGATCCAGGTGAAGAAATGGGCTCAAGAGATTTAAGATTGATTAAGAACTACGTTTATTCAATGACAAAGAAATGTTGAAGAGTTATGTGTATAAAAATACCTCTTAGAAGGTTTTGAATTACTAGAGTTGGCTGTGTTTCAATACTTTTGTTCGGTTATACAATTATATTTTTGTCTATAAATTCTTATAAATTACGGTTAGGTTTGATTTTCCAGCTAAAATTGTTATTATTTAAGTGAAATAAATTTGTGTTACAATTTATTTTTTTCCCAAATTTAGTATATACAGAATTGTAGTAACGTTTAACGGGAAAATCGCTTTGTTCCAATACTTTTGTCTTCAACTGTATGTAAAAGAGAAGAAAGAACCTTCTTAAATATTGCTTCACTCTGCATAAAAGAATCTGCAGTATGCAAAGAAAATCGGAAGAACGTAATATTCTAAAGATACTGATATGTAATCTATACTATTCGTACGTGAGAACAATAGCACTATTCTCATGACGTAAATGTTAGTAATTTGTTTATCCTTTAATGCGGCTTGAAACCATGTATCTCAATGTAGTCATTTCAGCTGATAATTTCAATGTATTTAACTCGGAGTGTAACAGGAATCATTAGTTATGGCTGTAATAACGCCCAGCCATGAGAAACGAAGTTGAATGGACTCGCCTAATGGGAAGTACCTGCGACTGGAAAGACTCCTCGGGAAACCACGTAGAGCTTTATGTTTGGAGACACTCTTAGTCTCTGATAAAATCCAGAAATTTATTTCCATCAGAATCTTAGCTGCTTTAAGGAAGGTTTCCAGCCCTACTGCAAACATTGTCGTTTATCATTATTAGAACATCTACAAGCGATAAAGCGACTCCAGGCGCAGAGAAATTGTCGCCGCTCCGCGAATAGGACTTTTTCTCTTCCTTTTTATACATGAGAATCTTCTTGCTTTCCATTACATCAATTTAGAGGAAAGATCTATGGGTATGGATTACCGTTGTATGTTGGTAAAAGTTCAGCATCCACTAAAGGAGAGATAAAACTACAAGTACGATGATTTAACGCTATATTGTATAGCGATCAAATCCTTCTCTACTGAAAAAGAACGTTCCTGATACTGCAGAATTTCTTAGTCTAAGCTTCTGCAGTTATTAGTTGCCCAAGGTAATGTTGCATAAACAACGAAGAACTTCTGTTTCATGGCATACCACCTGAAAGTGTCAAATAAATTTTTAAATAGTTTAGTCCTGCAAAATAAGGACTCCGAATAATTTCTTCAATTTGTTTCACTTACTGCAACAAGATTGGTTTATTTGAGTCAGAGTAGCGACTGAATATCAATTTATAACAACTGCAATAAGTAGTAAATATATTTCACTAGTAACGTTCCCATTAGTAAAAGGAGTTAACTATTTTGTTTAAATTATTTAATTTCATATATCCTACTGGACTAGAAACTTGGCAACTTTTACTACCTATCTACCTGTTTCTTCGTGGCACCCAATGTACAGTGCGAATAGTTGTGTAAATACACAGATTTAATCAAAATTGGACCAAGGAACAGTCATATATCAAGGAGTGGAAAACACAGTGACAGTACATATACATAGTTGATGATGAATGCCACTTTTTCCTATAGAAGAGATATTAGTGCAGAAACACTATGCACAGTTGAACTGCACGGTTGAAGACATTAAAAAGAAGCGCTACAACGTTTATGGCTCACAATATTCATATTTCTTGTATCCGAACATTTCTCTCCAAACTGACTCAAAACTCTACTCGTTTTTGACAAATTTAAGCAGTGCAGCACTACAATACTTGAAATAAATTGATCCATGGTAAAGAACAAACACAATATTTCGGGTTGTATTGAACTGAACTGAATTTATAACCTTCAGGAATTTCTGGTTCATGTCGGGATAAGATAGAGCAAAGGATGTGAGCAGGAGTATGCCAGGCCTAGTTTCAAGGTACCATCTCAGCGTTTTGTGCAGTAGAGATATGGGTTGAGTAAGGAACAAATTGGTAACAAGCTGAAAATTAGTATGCGAGTGGTAGAATGTGTCACCAATAACATACTAAAAGTCCCTAAAATCCCACGTAGATTTCCCCACCATTTTGAAAAAAAAAAAGCTTCATTCTGTAAATTACGGTAAATTATGTAATTCTTGGACCTTCACGTTAATGCCTCTGGTTACCATTCTAATTACTACATGGTCATGAATCATACATAGAAATCTTATAAAAACGAAGATTCCAAAGAAATAACACATATTCCAACGAGGTAACAGTTGAGTCTTTCGTGCCCAGTTTGTAGAAGGAGATGTAAAAGGGGAAATCTTAGGAAAAGGAATTTATAGGTCGTTGCATGGAAACAATTACTGGGAATAAATTAGTAACAAGCTGAAAATCGACCCCGTAGTGGGGAAATGTATCAGGAACAACATACAAAAAGTTCTCTAAAGCCTAACCAAAGCCGTTCCCGCCATTTCGGAAAAATATCTGCCGTTTGCGGTTCTTCAGTGCAGTAAACATAACATTTTGTAATGGAACACAAATTAGTAATAGGCTAAAAACTAGTATGGATGTGTGGAAATATGTCAGAAACAACATACCACAAGTACCCTTAAGTCCGATCATAATTTTTTCCGCCATTTTGTAAATGGCCGCCGTTTGCAGGGACTTAGTAAAGATAGTCATTTTCGATGAAGAAAAAAACACACATTCATAGCAACCTGAAAATTAATTATGGAAATGGGTAAATAAGTCGGAAACAAAATATCATATTAATTGTTCCATAAAACTGAACCATTGCTGTCCCGGTCAGTTTGGATAAATGACCGCAGTCTGTCTGTATATTTAACAGTGTTGGGTGACTCTTAGAGCCTCTTAAAAAGATTCCAGAAACCTGACTTGAATTTGGTTGAACAAAGCAGCAGCTAATTTCGAAGAGTACATCACAGCTATTCTGGGAAGAGCAGAATTAAGTATCAACGAGGAGTTCACGACAGACAGTTAGTACGAAAGTTGGAAAAACAGCGCTAATTCACTTTGTACGAGTGCAAAGCCCACTTTGGTTCGGAGGCCAGGAACGAAGCGGTCTAACGCACCAAGATTGTCGCATTAGACTTCCTGAAGACTAAGCTACAAGCAGACAACTAGACTCCAAAACGTATACTCTTATTCCCGAAAGACAAAGTATTGGGGTTCATGAAGATATCGTTAACGTAATAATATAGGGGAGATTGCTGTACTTTGAGCATAGTGTACTTTGGAATAGTCATATGTTTCTGACTTCCTATGCTACATAGTGGCTACTCCGTACACTATGTTGTGTGTAAACTTCCCATGTAGTAGTCTCCTTGTTTTGTTGTTTTTTTTTTGTTTTGTATTCAGGTGGCTGTCTGTTGAGTTAATTAAAAAACTCGATAGTTAAAAGTAACTTTTTTTTCAGATTTAATTATTATTTTATAGCGTCGTTACCGTAGCCCTTTTCTTCCATAGTAACCACGTACAAAAGAGTTATACAAGTTTTTCTATAACGCAAATTTCCATTCATCATGTAAGATTTTCAGTATGTATGCCATCATCTCAGTGATTTCGTATAGCCTCTTGTGAATTTGAATTTGAATTTATTTTAAGGCCTTTAGGAAACCATGGCTCAGGTCGAACAGCCTCTTGTACCATGAAACAGACGAACATTTTGTACCTTGGAACGTGTAGCTTGAAGAACTGAAGAAAGAAAAGAAGAACAGGGCAACAAAAACATAACCAGATTAATAACCAACAAATCAACACGCATCTAGGTGTTTATTAGGCCTGTTAACGATTCCTTGAGTGCTTAAACTGTTGCTATCATGTCTTTAATTATTTCGTACGGTCTTTCATAATCATAACAATATGAAAACATTTATTTCATTAAGTTTCACACACACTTTTGCACTTCACAAACAGAGAACAATATAAAATATCTCCCAAAATACTTATTACGAGTTATTTTACTGATTTGCCATATTATACGTGCATGTTTTAAGATACAAGAGGTTGTGTTCCAAGGTACACGAGCCTTTGTATCATGGAACACTTTGTGGAAATTTTTTAAGGAATAAAAACACCGTGAAAGAAAGAAAGCAAAAGCCAAATACTGAGGCAGTTTAATTCAGAAACCTTCGAAGGTTTAGAGCACAAACATTGAATAGAAAATATAAATGTCAATAAAACTATAATTTGAAGAACGTCAAATGTGTTCCATGGTACATTGTAAAGAACTTGGTCCGTAGTAGGTGATAGTAGTGTGGTAGCACCTTGCTCGATGTCAGCTGTATGATTCGCAGTCGGTATTTTGATAGTCGTAATATTCTGTAGGTGCGCAGTTGCTGATACTATATCTATTAGTATTTGCATGATCACTTCCAAATGAAGATAAGACATTCATTGATTAATGTCAAGACTGCTACAATTTATGACGACATCTGGTGAACTGTTGCTGGCTGGTCTAGTTGGAAAGGGCAGATTATATAGCTGAGCTGAGATGTTATATTGGAAACAAAAGCTCGAAATCGTTGTTCGCATCTATATGGTACGACTATGGAGGTTGATGTCAACCACGATAATGTAGTGTCTAAAGTTGTCTCATATACCAAGATCTTATGTAAATCGATTCGTGTAAAACGTTATGATTCTGCTTTTCTGGTAAATGGTAAGGATGTTATGTTCAATCACGATACACTACATTTCAATCTCTTAGAATAAACAACACGGTTGGTATGAGATGATTAATGTACGTACCACTGTTAAGAGAATACATACTTAGGAACATAAAATCTCAGTTATAGAACAATATAAAGTATTGTTATTATTCAACATCATATGCAGTTACGCATAGTATTCTCTTTGGTCAGAACAGTTCAATTTAGTTGTAACAATGTAACAGTGCTGTCTAATATAATCTACAAAATCATAATATATGGTCCATTACCTAGTGCACGTATTGTAACATACCTAAATGGTGGATGAGTTAAAATGTGATGACATCGCGCTGTCAGTGTTACCGATTTTCCACAACCTGGTGTAATATTAACAACTTGCAATACAGCGTACCAAGATTAACATATCATGTTTATTATCACTAGAAAATACCAAATATCTCAGTTTATTAGAGCAATTTGGAACAAAAATAAACGTTATACCAGGTATGAACCACTGACAATACGATGACATCACATTTTAACTTCTGATATCAACCATATTGATACAAATCAAGTCCTTATACTTACCCTAAGTCTGCCACTATATTTTGGAACCACGCTGTATAATATAACAATTTGTTTCTGAACAAGGCAGGATTATGTTTTTTATTAGTATTACAGCTAGTAATTTTAGATATCGGTTGGTTTTCATACACTAAGCTGTTTCAAAATCTTAACACATATATGCTTCATCACGAATTAAGATTATTATTTAGATAATCCTTTTACTATGTATGTTTCTTTACTTCAAGTTCTATCAGCATTATAACTATTTATAGAACTTCTCTTTGCACTTGGTGAAAGTTTACTTATCGGTACCATGTAACATGTGAATCGAAACTAATTTGCGTCTGACTCCACTCCCACTGCAGCCCGTGATTCATCTGACATAGCTTTCAGAGACAATTACTAATATACATATTCGCACGTGCATTACATGTGAACTCTTTTCAGGCTTCTTTCATTCAAAACCTCCATTTCTCTCTCATAATTAATATGACTTCTAATAATAGTATTGACATTCACAGTATGATGTCACATTCAGGCAAACAGAAAGAATCTTAATCGCTACTCTGTTAGGCGTTCTGTGCATAGCAAGGAAATTTCCCTCTGAAGGGAAAGCATTTCTCAAGAGACTTGGGTCAAAGCTCCGGCAATCAGTATGCTGACGGTCACAATGTTGACATCCGGAAAGGGGATGGAACAAATTGCCGACAAGACGAAATGTCGATAGAACGAAACTCTCTTAGGATGAAATGCAGGCAAGAAGGAGATATCACAGAAGGCTTTCAAGTCTCTCAGCTTTCTGGACGCAAAGACAAGATGAATACAAATAACATCATTTTCTTCTCATTAATTAAAAGGGGAGATTGTAATAGGGTTTTGGATTGCTGCTGTGTGTTTAAGGCGTTAAAAGAAACACTTGAATAACATTTCGAGAACTTTCAACTTTCATTTCTATCAAAAATTAAATTAAACATATTGTTGCAACAACATACAATTTTTGTATTATTACAATTTCATCTTATATAAAATTAAGGATTCTTGTTGTTTCTTCTTTTTAAGATAAACCCAAAGACTTGCCCAACAACGTAAAAATGTTAATAGGATGGAATCCTCTTTATGTTATAGACGTCGTTTCATTAATATTTTTTAATATGCTATGGTATTTTCCTAAAACGGGGACAAATGTCAGCCTTGCACATATAGAAAAATTGTTGGACATTACAGCATATATTTCGGAGAGGTATCGTCAGTGACATCATAACGCCATCTGAGGATCTTGGCGGGAAAGGAATTTAAGGGTCAGCAACCCGTTGTTTATAAATTATGAACTCTTGAACTCATTTGAAGACCACAGGAAAAGAAAGTGCTTTATCCATTTTCTTTATTTACAGGAGAGCATTTTAAAGATTCAAAATTAGTATTGCGTATACCTGCATATCAAATAAACATTTACTTCTAGCAAACGGACTATCCATGTTAATTCATACAAGATAGCTTATTAAAAAGGCCCTTCAAAGACCAAGTGATGGATCGCACTATCATCTCAATTTCGCCAGAAAGTGGTTAAAGCACGTTCTTTTCCTGTGGTACAAATTTATCTTCCTGCGTATGCTGACATGAACATTGACTACTACAAAAATAATACTTAAAGTCCTGAGAACAACAATAAAATTCACAACAGCACATAACAATTTATCATATAAATATAAAATTACCAAATCATTTGCTACAGAACTATATCCTATCCTAATAATTATTTGTTGTTGTTTTTTTACAAAAACAACAATAGTCAATTTTAATTTTTTTTTAATTTATCAAGAAAATAACCTTCCAAATTCCATATTTTGCTGAATTTCACTACATCTCTGATATAATCTGTTCATACAGGCATTGTGGGAACAGATTATATGAGAAATATAGTGAATTGCAGAATAACATGAAATTTGGCTGATTTTAAATATGTAAATCACTTCTAGATCTGAGTGTCCACTTGAAATAGTGTTACTTGTTAGATGGACGCAACACGCTATATCCACTTTTTACGTAGAACTTTTCCTAATTTGAAAATTCCAGTAGTTCATTGTTTCGTTAAGCAAGTTACTCGAATAAGAGTCCTCTGCTGTGCGTATATCCTTGAACGTTTATAGTAGATTCAGTACCAAACTTAGGTACCAAACTTTCCAAAATTTGAATTGTTTCTTAGTTTACGTTTATTTTTATAGCATACATCTGATTCCACATACCTTACTGAACCTTAGAGTTTTAAGTTGATGATCTTTTAATATAATTTCAATATGTTATAGAGAAATATTCGAAACTTTCACTAATCTTCTTCTTTTCTCAAAAGGTTTGCTTTAATTCTGATTATTACAGGTTCATTTTAATTCCATGTTATGTTAGTTTTAGTATGTTCAGTAAAATTGGCTGATTTTTCGTAAATTTATGTCCTTTTGCTACCTTTTTCATTCTCATTGACTCGCACTTTGGACACTCAGTTAAACGTTTCTTCAACCCGATTTTGAAACCTTCGCATACGCTTTTGAACAAGAATTACAAACCACTGACATAAATTGTGAACATTGCTTGGTCATTTTTATGTACGTTTTCCACTTTTCTAAATTCAACATACAACGTGGCCCTAGGTCTTTCCTTAGGTTGACGGCTGCGCAAAGTATACTGATAGTATCCTAATCACTTGATATTTTGTCGCATTTAAGTATGGTGATATTAGTTTTAAGTTCCCTTAGTATATAAAAACTTTGGTAAACTTTAGTTTTATATGGGCCAGATTAGCAACTGTTGACTTCGGCTCATCACGATTATCCGTCACGTTCGAGTTAAAAGACACCCATGCCGGGACTCGAACCCGGAACCTTCGAGTCGTTGGCCCTTAGTATATAAGTCACTTTGTTAAACATTAGTCAATTAAACCTTCTCCTTGATTTTGAAACTCTAATGTAGTCCAACACTTCGATTATGTGTACCTAAATTAACTTTGAAACTGCTTGAGATAATAAAATTTTAACAAATCCTAAGACTAATCCTGATTTACGGCCTTTTCGTTACATCACCTTCGATGCTCATACATCTCTTTCTGTCAAGGTCTCCCTCTGAGATGATGGCAAAGTTTCTGTTTGGAAATCTGATCAAATGTGAAAAATCAAATACTTGATCTCGGACTTTCGTTTCCTTTCGTGTCAGCATGCATCATTTTCTTTCCATACAAGTTCCTTTTCCCGTTCCATCAAGTACATTTTCATGTTTTCCTCTTAACTTGTTTCATTTATGCTCATGGATTTCACCCGTATTTTCTACTCCTTAAGGGCACATAATTCATCACAATATCTTTCCGACATTCAATTCGCCTTTTAGTTTCTTCACGTTTTTCCACGCTCATATCACCATGCTTGAAACTGGAAGTAATTTTACTCACGTATTTTTGGTGTTGTGCCTGTTTCGACTTCCACCTGGATTTGGATAGCTACTTACCTAGAAATACAGCAGAAAATCACTTATTAGTACAATTTATAATTATAATACAGACATATAGTTAGTTTATGATTATTGGTTCTGATTTCATAGATCGGAATTCGAGAGGTCCCGGGTTCGATCCTAGTGGCCGACCAACCTGACTGAGGTTTTCCAGAATTTTCCCTCAGTCACACCAGGCAAATGCCGGGATGGCACCTTCCCGAACCATTTCCCCTCCCCTATCCCGACCTGAACCTCAGATGCCTAAAACCATAAATAAAATTCAATTCATTGATCGGATCCGGATCATGCCATATTCAGGATGCTGTAGGTATTTGAGAACACAATTATAGGTGACACACTATGCTATAGGTCATAGTTACAAATCTTTTTCTGTTGCAGGTAAACATGGCAGAAACTTGGCTAGCCCAGGCAATGAAGAAGCATGCTGTCATCGTATCCTTGGCTGCAGAACACGCCGATTCAGAGATCGCTGCATTCCTGAAAGTCGCCCGGTTATTCTTCTTGAAAGTTCGGAGAGAACTGAGACTGCTAAGAGTGATGTGGCTACCGTTTCCGACATTAAACATTGTCGTCGTTCTGACATCATCAGGATGCCGGAATTCGTCAATTCTGTCCTAGCTGCCATCGATGAGGATCCTGGGAAGTCCATGAGGGCACTCGCCAGGGAGCTGCAGGTTCACGATGCCACCATCCGACGTGTGGTTCATGAGGACCTTCGTTAGGAGTCGTACGTGATGCGGCGAGAACAGTTCTTGTCCAAGAGAACCAGGGATAACCGCCTGATTAGAGCCAAGCGCCTCCTGAACAAGCTAAAACATCCGCAGAAGCCAGGAAGCCACCAATGAGAAAATATTTGACCAGGATCAGCAGATGAACCGAAAAATGATCGGTGGCTGTGTAAAATGAGCAGAGGTTTCGAACGTCATGCACACCAAATTTCCAGCCTCAGTGATGGTTCTGGGGTTCGTGAGCAGTAAAGGTGGCGTGATGTCTCCAAATTTCTTTCTTCAAGGTGCCAGAGTCAACGCCGTTGCTTACACCGAAGTGTTGAACACGATTGTGAAGCCTTAGATTACTGTTGTAGCACGAGGGAGGTTTTTTTTCAGCAAGTCGCCGCACCATCCCATAGAACCCAAGAGTGAATGGTCGAAAATGTTCATGACCATGTCACTCCCAACATGTGCCTTCCCAGTTTTCCAAATGTTAATCCAATGGACTACGTGAGGGACTCCAATAGGCATCCACACAACACCGCTCTCAGGACAATTGTGGATGAAATGGCAAACATTCTCAAGACCCATCTCATTACTGCCTGCAGTCGGTTTCGACAGCATGTGGAGGCTGCTATTGCGGCTGACGGCGGTTTAATTGAATGATTATGGTCACATGTACAGAACGTTAAAATGTAATAAATGCTCTATCGCTATTGACTGTGCATTTTCTTTTCCTGCGAACGTGAATTTGTTCCTAATACCTGCCGCACCCTATATAAATGGTTATATATTATACCATGCTTTCGTAAGTGTTCACTGAGTACTCCGTATGTTTTGTGTATGTGATTTTGTTCCTAATACATGCCGCACCCTATATAAATGACTATATATTATACCATGCTTTCGTAAATGTTCACTGAGTTCTCCGTATGTTTTGTGTATGTGATTTTGTTTGTAATTTTGTTCAATGTTTAAAAAGTGGATTGAGAGAAGATGCCACACATTTTGGTGTAGGAGCCATTGTGGGGAATTTAAAATAAATAGAAAAGCAAACGTATTGAACATTCATAATCTTACTGACCTAAGTACATGAAGCTACATGTACACACAACGAATATACACGTATAGCTCTTTAAACTGACATATCAAAATTGCATCTTACCCCACACATCAGTGTAAGGTGCCCACTTATTTGGGAGAAGTTACCTAATACATTAAAATTAAGATATATTACATTAATAATGAAATAAAAATTAGAAACATCATGGCTACGTTATCTATAATACAACTGAAATACATGAAGCATGGAAGTATTTCAACCGCTTGAGAAAACACTTGATAGAATGTTGACGACATCTGGTTGAAAGAGCAGATTTATCTCGCGTATGTGATAATGAAACAAACAAATTTAATGTAGTAGTGGCATTATGTTTTGTGAGATAGGAAAATAGTTCTTCAACATTCTATTGAACATGTACTGAGCAACCGTAGATCAGTTGGTAGAGCGCAGGCTGGCTTCGCGGTTGGTCGGTTGAATCTCCACCGTGGCCATCCTGATGGTTATCCAGGGTTATCCTCAGTCACGTAAGATTAATGTTAGGATATGACTTCGAAACTAGGTCCTGACGGACTTCTTTCCAACATCTTTACCCCATCCATCTTCCAGTCTGAGTCGTAGTTGCCTAAAGGTCATAAATGACATTTAGATTCTACCGATATTGAACACATACGTAGACTACTAATTGCAAATGGCCTTGTATGACTACATTCTATTCAAGAAGAAAAAATAGAAAATGGGTGTCTAACCAGTGAAAAATGAAAACTTACTTTTTTGATATAATACATTTAGATAAATGGCATCTATTTCCAGACTTCGGGCTAAGAAACCACTTCCGCCACTCACATAACTTCTTTGTGATACAGTCTAAATTCTAATCAAGAAATTTATAGTTAATAATACTCTATTCAAGTGCATTTTCTACTCTGTCGCGGAGTTTAGCCCGGTCATAAACTGTTTACTGAATAGAAGAAATTATTTCTGGGTAGAAAATGTAATGCATCAATCTAAATAATAATTATGAAATTTGAAATAAACAGCATCAGTTCAGTAAGCATAACGTGCGCATTATTCTAAATGCATATTCCTATCTTAATAGTCTTTGCAAATTTACGATTGCATTGTGCAATCTGAAAGTGTTATGATCTACTTATCCCTAAAAAGAAAGAGTGTTAAATGAAAATGATGGAGCGTGGTTGCCTTGTAAGTTTAAGGGTTAGGTATTTAAAGGACCCCACATAAATCTTATGGAAATTGGATTTCGGTGGAATTGCCTGAAACCGTGATATGTTGTAGATCTTGTCATCCTGAGAACAAGTCCCCCTGAGGACAACCATCAATCACTAACCTTTTGGCCACTACGGAGCCACTTTTTTTAAAATACTTGAAGATAACGATATTCTTCGATTTCGGTAGAATTGTCTGAAACCGTGATATGCATAGGGTGTATACGTTTCCATTATGGAATTATGGCAAACTAGTATCTATCCTGTCGGCCGACATTGGGTAAATATCGAAATATCGAACAGTATAGAAAGAGATCTGAACAATGCCTTATAGCGGAACAAAACTCTTACCAACTGAGCTATAGTCGCTCAGTAGCCGCAACTGACACCTAGTACTATATAGGTTGTGCACATTCAGATATTTGATCAGGATAAAACCATTACCGTCAGAGCCCATTCCATTCCTTTGGAATATATCTTCGCAAGTGTTGAACGAAGTGGACTTGTAGTGGCCAAAATGTAAATGATTGGTTGTTGTGCCAATGGAAACTTTTTCTCACTTGTGATGATGACAAGATCGATATATCAAGGTTTCAGACAATTCCACCGAAGTCCAAGAATATCGTTATCTTCGAGTGTTTTCAAAACAGTGGTCTCGTAGTGGCCAAACGATCAGTGATTGGTGATTGTACCCATGGAGACTTGTTCTCAGGATATCAACATCTACAATATATAACGGTTTCAGGCAATTTTACCGAAATCCAAGAATATCGTTACCTTCGAGTGTTTTTAAAAAATGGCCTCGTAGTGGCCAAATGATCAGTGCTTTGTGGTAGTGCCCCTGGAGACTTGTTCTAAGGATAACAAGATCTACAACAAATCACGGTTTCAGGCAATTCCACCGAAATCTAATTCCCACGAGGTTTGTGCGGGGTCCTTTGAAGCTGGCAGTATTGATAGATTTATCTGGTTTCCTTGGGTAACAACGGAAGAATGTGGTGTACATGTAACTAATCCAATACCGCTCACGCAATGTCTTTTCCAGTAGGCTGTTGAAGATACCCTATTGAACTGACATAGTTTCGTTGGTAGCTTCGCATTTAGGTCACGAGCTTGCATCCACCGTCCATCATGATTGAAATTTTCCCTTGTTTCCATCGGTCGCACAAGGCAAATGCTGGGACGGTATCTTGAATAAGGCCAGAGTCAATTTCGTCCCAAATGTATTCCTTTGTTGCTGTTATTGTTGTGATGTCTTCAATCTAAAATGTCCACTGAGGTGTATTTCAAGTTAATTAAATGCATAAATATGAGCAAGTATACACTGGTGTCGGAAGTCATTAAAATTAGGCCTAACCACCAGACTTCAGGTCTCAATAGTATTTAATCTCTTAGATCCTTGTAGCTCAGTGCACGATTTTGAAATATGAATTTTTTGACAGGGCATGTTTAAAATCGTTGATGATACCATTCCGCATATGCTCTATTGTTAGGGGTATTGGAAATATGATGCTTTAAAATTCATTTTCCCACATTTTCCCTGTAGCTCCGAAACGGAGCCGAATTTCCACCTAGGTCACTAGGTTCTACCTTTATTTTTTTTTATGTATTATCATCCCTCCACTTTGGTCGGTCGAATTCTGTTACACCCTATTATATAATGTTTCGCTGAACTAATGCGACCAAGTTCGGGAGCTGATTTTTCACATCAAAACAAGAAATTCAGAAGCATGCGTAGTTTCGGAGCTACACCCTTCGAGTTGGCGAATCATAAAATCGTAAAGAAAGTCACACCTATTCTATCCGAAAAATATAGTATAATTACGAAATTGTACAATCAGTGGGAAAGGGATTCCTGAAAGGTGATTCTTGATTATTTTAGCAAGCAAAGATATGTCTAAATGAACATGTTTGAGACGACCTTCTAAAAGATAATATTAATTCGCTGACTGCAAGTCGATATATCAAACTCATGGGAAGTAACACACGAAGAATTAAAAAATACCTGTGAGTAGTTGCATAATTACAACAATAAATTAAGGTTTACAAACATTCAAGGAACATTCGTTATTTGCTGTAACTGATGAGGGTTTCATTGTTAAGAACTATGTTGTTCATTATCTTTATAAAATAATATTAATGAAAACGCAATATAACAACCTTAACAGTAGGAAATTTAAAAGCAAAACGAGTAGGGTAAATCAGGGTGACATTACGCACATTTTTAAAAATGATTATTCTAATTCCCATGATATACTTAAAATGAAAATACCTCATTAATATGGTGACCAGTCATGTTCCTTACAAGCATACCAAAACTTATAGTCTAATCACCCATCATCACTTAGATGCTAGAATTTTTTTGTAAAACATTGCATCGCAGCGTCTATCCCGTAGGCTATGGGTGATACTTCACATATCATAAAACCAGACTAAAAGCGATTTCTCCACCAAGACTGATGTTCCAATTGCCATCTGTAAACAACCTGTCGCAATATGGAAGTTGGGATGAAATTAAGCTATATTAGCCTACTTTATATTTTAGTTTTTATCATTTGTCTAATGTCTACTGTAGAGTACCTACAATGTTACAATGTAAGGGAGAAGTAAATGTTAAGAAATCGTGGACTATGTTCAGCACCTATTTTTTTTTAAAAAAAAAGAATACAAGTTGAAAAATAAGATAATTGCTATAGGCTAAGTTTAGACCAGTTTCAGTAGAATTCAAAAATAGGCTTACAAAACGAAAAACAATAAGAAGTCAATGAATTTAGGCTACGAAATATCCCCTGCCTGTATCCTTGTAATTGCTTCTTTTAACCTCTCTGGGTATCACAGCCCACAGGGTTTTACCCCTGCTTTTCTTTTGTGACGTACCGGTATTTTCAATTAGGCCTAACATAAAAATAAAGATGAAAGTTAATGTATTTTTACTATTTTCATAATTATTGTTTAAAATAATCACAACTAATTAAATATACAGAAAATAACAAACGCATAAACAAGTGTGTTAATTTTTATAGACACCATAACGCATATATAACTTCACTACGAATGTTTCATAATTCATCTCAAATCATAGGCCTAAATTCATTTCGTACGGCACGTGTTCCTTATGAGAAAAGTGCGGCATGTATACCGGATTTCATGGTGGCGTCTCTCCTCATTCTCTAGAGTGAGACGCCGCACCTCGTGACTCGTTGACCTTGAGAACCAGGATGGCTAAAATAGACTGACAACATTTAGTACAGATCTTACTGTTGCTGCAAACCGCACAAACTCATAATAATGTAGTACTTTACCGTCAAATACGAATATTCTGTAAGGTGAAACAATTATGATGGAAAAATATAAGACTTACCAAAGTTAATGCGCCGTACAATGAATAAGAAGAAACACACACACACACACA
The DNA here is from genome assembly GCA_022664845.1 of Lepisma saccharinum. Lineage (NCBI taxonomy): Eukaryota > Metazoa > Arthropoda > Insecta > Zygentoma > Lepismatidae > Lepisma > Lepisma saccharinum. The sequence goes on from JAGDQP010038822.1 coordinate 16,744, forward strand.
ACCACTTCACTTTTTCTCTCACGTCTATTGCGCTCCTGCGTTTCGCATTCGACCGCACTCTGTCGACAATTCCCAAAACTAGAGGGGGTGCGTAGTCTATCCGTATGCGGCGACTCTCTCGGAATTACCCTAAGTTTAAACGAATTTCACACTTAAAATAGTCATAATGTGAGCCTACATTGAAAATACATGAACAGATAGAGTGATATAGCATTCTACGTGTAGATAGATGTGAGTTGGTTGCATTAGTGTAAGGATGTACTCTTGTATGATACAAATCCAATATGCTCTCATCAAAACCTGTAAGTCCTGAATTCGTCATCCGAAATCGAACATTCCGACATATGTTCCATCTTGTATTACTCAAGCAAAGGTGATAAATACCGAGATGGAATCTGAAATTAAAATCATAGCAGCTTTCAGTCGAATAAATTTTTCTGGATGTGATCACAACGAAAGGTCAACTCGGAGGTATCGAATCACCTGAGTCTTAGATAAATTCAGATTGGAGATATCAGCTTTGCTTAGGCCATACGCTAGTACTGTTCAGTTGTAGAAATTAAATAAAGTAAATTTTGCAGCACTTCATACAACATTGAACATAATTCATAAAAAAACAATATAAGAATTTTAATTTGATAGGATTTTCACCTTATGGAAGTACAACCTGCCTATTGGTGCGAATCATTTATTTTCTTAGTCTTTGAATGTATCAGTGTACTTCAAATGTCGTGGAGCAGTTCTTTATATTACAATTAAGGAAAGTATAAGAATATTATGCTATGCTTCAAAGTTGAAACACACTTGAAACTACGATAACGTCAAAGTGAATCCACTTTAACTTTATGTGGCTTTCGCTTTCGTTGGCAGTAACATTATGCCTTCGTCATCTTATTTGTGTAGTGTAGTACTATAGTTTTAAACATAGGTAACTGTTGCTCGTTCATGAGAGGACATATCAGATCAGCTCAGTGCTTTCATCAGGTACGTTTTGCGAATGGTGTGTGCGAATAGTGTTTGTGTTAGTGTATACATCAACGACATATTTACACTGTTACGCCGATGACACGCAGTTATTTATTAAATCTTCACCAGGAAATATGAAGCGAACAATAGATCTTCTTAATGAAGATCTGCAAAATATACACAATTGGTGTAGCGAAAACGGGTTAGTCATTAATCCATCAAAATGTACCTATACAGTTATAGGGACAGCTACCCAACTTCAGAAACTGAAGACATCGGAACTAAACATAA
>JAGDQP010038823.1:4279-17999 GCA_022664845.1 Lepisma saccharinum
AGCCATAACGTCGAGACCCAAGAGAGCGACGGTCCAAAAGGCCGACGCACAAAGATATCGACGACCAGCAGAGCGCCTGCCAAGAGGGCGATGGAGAGAAAGGCCGTCACATAAAGAGAGCGACAGCCATAAGGTAGACAGCCAAGAGAGCGACGGACCAAAAGGTTGACGCACAAAGAGTGCGACGACCATTAGAGCATGAGCCAAGAGAGCGACGGATCAAATGCCGACGTACAAAGAGGGTGACGACCAGGAGAGCCAGGGACAAAATGTTGGACGCACAAAGAGAGCGACAGCCAATAAAGCTGACAACCCAGAGCGACAGTATCAAAAGTCAACGCGTAAAAACCGGCAGTTAATAAGATCGGCACACTAAAGGTCGACACATAATAAGATGGACAACCAGTAAGATCTGCAGTCCAGTGCGAGGAGGCAAAGTTCGACACAAAAAATGCTAACAGCCAAATAGTTCGATATTACGAAGCGAAGGTCAGAAAGCTAAACTCTCTCTCTCTCTCAAAAAAAAAAAAAAAAAAAAAAAAAAAAAACTACATCTAATATCGACAGACCAATAGGTCGAAGAACAAAAAGATCATCCATCATGTCGATAGCTGAAAGGTTGACAATCGATAGCTAGATTGACAAATTTATAGGCGACCTATGCTTATCCACCACTACAATAGTAAGTTATTTTCATGGAATATAGGTTAGTTTAGTTCAACTGTTACTCGTAGGTTACTTACAACTTAGTACGTACCACTATCTATAATCAACCATTTAGTACGTTGGGCTTGTTCTTTACACTGAGAACCGACTATTAGTTTGTTTTAAAGCAATCATTCATGTTATTTTATGTTACGATAAACGATCACTAACACGTTAAATTCATTTCACGCACATTCGCAAGCACGTTTGGTTAATTTCAACTAACACACCTTAGGATAGTTGCAGGTTTAGAAACCACTGTCAGTTAGTTCACTACATTCAGTGTTAATTCAAGGGTTAGGCTTCTTTCATTATCAATAGGTTAGGGATGGAAAATTTTACTATCACCCGTAGGGTAGGATAGTATGTTGAAGGATCAAATGTATCAATCACCACAGGCACTTAAGTTTAGGTTTGGTTAGGCCACATCAGTAATACAAGACACGTATTTTTGTGCGTCCTACAATAACGCATTCACTTCACACATTATGCATTTAGCTCCTTTTATATTGATTTTGGTTTCTGAGCTAAATATCTATAGTAAAAAACACTTGCTCAGTTTAGTGCACCCTGAATCCTGCGCCAGGGGCATATGCCCCGTCTGTTCCCACCTAGTTACGTCCCTGCTATAGCTCAGCCTGTTTTATGTTGTAAATGAATAAATAAATCCATTTTCCGCCAGAAAGAAACACTTCACAATTAAAATAATTGAAAAAAAAAAAGTTTTTCAAGTCTAAATTATAAACGTCTCATTACATCTCTTCCATGAACACAGCCCCTGGATCTGTTCTTCTGTCGCATCTTATGGACTAAGTTTTTACATACTTCTTTTAATACAATAGTTTCCCTGGTGTGAATTTTTGGTAAAACTCTGGCGCCGAAACGTTACGGCCCAGAACGGCGTCACCGAACTGAACGGGCCTGCTCGCTTTCTGTGCGGGTGGTCACGGGTTCAATTGAACAAAATGGTTCGGAGTCCACTTTACCAAAAACTGTAAGTCCCGTCCTTAGAAGCTGACCAACGCATTTACCAATAATACCAATTAATACCAATTCAATCAATAAAGGGGTCCCGGGTTCTATTTCCGATGGAGAGACAAGTGGTTGAGAGCCCACATGATATTGTAGGTCGTTCTTAGGACGTCATCTTCATCCGATGGAAAATAATGGTAATCGGTTCACCTGACCTACCTTTGTGCAGAACACCCATCATCATACTGGGAAACGGAGGCGTGGTTTAGAAGCCGGTACTCGGAGAAATTGGAACCTTAATTGTGAAATTTACCGTTATTTTATATCACAAGTGATGGGTGCCTACAAAAGCATTTCAGTTTCTCTACAAAAAGCTAAAAATAAAAAGGCTCCTACTATATTTCTTACTGTGCAACAAAACAGTGAAAGGTCTGCAGTTTTCAAAATTAGAAATTTTATGAACTAACTAACTCTATGGCTTATGGAACTCGCAAGTTCATGGCCGCAGTAACAAACGTTCGCCATTGGATTCTATCCTGGGCAATATCAAGCCAGTTTCCATCACGAACACCTATTTCTCGAAGAGCTCTTCTAATATTGTCCTCCCAACGACGTCTCGGTCTTCCCAATGGCCTCCTTCCATCCGGCCTTCCAACCAGGATAGAATATAATTGCGTTTTTCCCCCATCCGAGCTCCATGGCCTGCCCACCTTAGTCGTCGCGATTTCATTATTTTTACAACACCTGGTGAATCGTACAGTCCGTGGAGTTCTTCATTATGCAGTCTTCTCCACTCTCCAGTCATCTCGTCGCGTTTCGGCCCGTATATCTTTCTCAAGACCTTATTTTCAAACACACGTAATTTATGTTCATCTGCTAGGGTCGTACTCCAACTTTCGCAACTGTAAAGTATTACCAGCAGAATAACAGTTCTGTATATTTTTAATTTCAATTTCCTTGATATTAATCGCGATGTTAGAAGTTTTTGGACGGAATAGAAACATGCGTTCCCCGATAACAAGTTACTTTTTATTTCTTCCGTGACCTCATTTTTGCTTGTTACGTATCCTTCCAAGTATTTAAATTTGTTTACTTTCTCAGTGAACTCATCCTTAATTCTTATGTTTTTATTTCCTTCATTCCCTGTGTTTCGGCTTGTAATAATGTATTTTGTTTTATCTATGTTTACCTGTAGACCTATCTCATCGCACGCTTCTACAAAGACATCGGTGTTGCTTTGTAGCGCATCTATGTCGTCCCCTATTAAATCTACATCATCCGCGTATACAAACAGTTGATTCAGACCATTCAATGCTAGTCCCTTTTTGTCCCCTTTAATTTTTAAAATCGCATATTCTAACGCAAAGTTAAACAGTAGTGGTGACAAGGCATCGCCTTGTTTCAATCCGTTGCGAATCTTGAAACTATCTGACATATTATTACCTATCCGTACTCTGCTTATGGGGTCGTTGAGACACATCTTCACTAGTTGAACCAATTTCTTCGGAATTCCAAATCGTATCAGGATACTGTATAACTTTTCCCTTTTGATAGAATCATATGCTTTCTTAAAATCAATGAATAGCTGATGAACCGTCCCATTGTATTCCCATTTCTTCTGCAAAATTTGTCTCAAGGCGAAAATCTGGTCCAACGTGGATCTATTTCTTCTATATTCTTATTGGTGATCTCCAGTGATTTCATCTACGTATACACTTAGGCGTGCTAACAGAATATTACTTAATATCTTGTAACAGGTTGGAAGTAACGAGATTCCGCGATAATTATTACAGTCCGATTTATCACCTTTTTTGTAAATCGGAACTATTATTGAGGTTTTCCATTCCTTTGGGAGCTCCTCCTTTCTCCATATGAGAATTCTTAAAATGAAGTTTAGCAACGTGTTTATTTTGGATATGAATTTTGCATGGATCAGTTTTAAGTAATACTTTTCGAATATACACCGTATTATTGGGATCACCGTGACGTATAGTAAACTAAAAGCTGGCAACGAGGCGTGGCATTAAAAACTGAACTTGGTGGTTTTGCTACAGCAAGGAGTGACATGACAAGTTGTACTTTGCGTACGAATACTATACCCAACATGTTGCAACACTTTGTTTTGGTATAGTATCGTCAGAGTTATATACAATATATTCGAAGAAGAATTTCTCACGAAATCTCTTGCAAGGATTAAAAAAACAAGAAAAGAAAAGAAATCCATCAGTTATTGATGGAAACTACATTTTCCTACATTTCGATGTATTAGTAAGATATTTCTGTCGGCATACATCGTTTTGTTTTTAAGTTACACGTCCAAGAAAGTAAATTGAACAAAAACGTTAAAGAAAGGTACACTTAAAATATTCTTTTAGTTCTAGACCTACCTATCAAATTTACGAAATTGCTATTAAAAAAAAAAGGCAGCAGATATTACAGATTTACATATAAAATTACACTTTCTGTACACATCTAAAAGCAAAGATTTATGTAACAAAATATCATCCCAAGTGCCTTCAATAGTTTCGTTGGTGATAGTACTGTATTTACCATGTGGCATGTACCTGTAACTTGCGGTCCTTTTTCCTAAACAACTTTATTGTAGAGTGGGTTACACCATTTCTGCACCAAGACCCTCATATTCATGATTTTGGTAAGATTTTTTTTTTTTTTTTTTTTTTTTTGTAAACAGCTTTATGTGAACACATTTTTTTACATTGATATATTTCTTACTTTAGTTATTATGTATATGTAGATAATGCGTATATTTAGCATAACACATATCAGGGTACCTTGACGGGTGCAACTAAACTGTTCAAAAAGATACTGCATCACTTGAGCAAAAAGCTGTCCCGTTTTCTAACAGGTACGTTGGCGTTCTTCTAAAGATTTCTGACGCCCCAAATTCACAAGATTTACATTTAACGAAGTCGCTTTTGCAGATCCTATTGTCTCACGAGTATAAAATGAGATCGGAATTTTTCGCACAATATAATTCATTTTCACACACACACACAGAAAATACTAACACAAACACCTAGTAAATATACAAAAATAAAAACAAAAGTATTTAATTTACTTTCATTTTCAGTGGAGAAAGATTTGTAAAATTTTATTGTGTAATCACGTGTGTTTGTTGGTTCGTGTATTTGTTTATCTTATACATCAACTTTTGACATCAAAATTTGTATTGACAGTCGGGGTCGCACTTAACACGAGTGATTTCTAAAACTCTGCTAACAGAATAGAATGTGCTCTATGCAATTTTAGGTTTTTGTTTTCCTTGGTGAATTAAATCGTTAATTTTATTTAAGGCGTTTCGACAACTTTGGCTCAGGCCGAATGGATGATAATAGAAGAATTGACAGTGTGAAGAAAGTGTAGAACCCCGAGAAAACCTACTCACATGCAGCGGTGTTTGTCCACCACAAAGCCCACAGACACGGGCCAAGATCGAACCGGCAATTCGCTTGGTGTTTTATAGAAGCCATATTTCCTGCAGCTTTCGTCACCTTTAATTGGGATGAGGCAACTTGTGTTAATACTTTGTATCTACAATTCAAGAGTTTTAAGATCAGCTGTGATGACCGTTTTTCTATAAAATTTTGTGTTGATCCATTCTAGCGAGTACTAAATTTGACCTCGTATAAATAAATACTAGGTGCACAAGAATTAAAATGTGCATTCGCCATTGAATGGCAAAAGATTGCTGACTGGATAACTGAACTAGTCAATATCTTCTTGTGTTTAAGTATAAACTTGTTTTTTATTAGTTCTAAGTATTTTCGATAAAAAAAAAAGTTTACTTCAGACGCCCTGTCATAAACTACTTTGCTGGCAGTTACCTTAGAGCAAAAATTTGTGACTTGCCAATTATTTTCGCTTTAAGAACTAATCAGTTTCAGAGTTTCTAAGTTTTCATAACAGAGTCTTCTTTTTACTGCATATGTTTTATTGGGACGAGCAGACAAGAAATTTAGACGAACACTGGTTCCGAGGAAATTAGTATGTGCGTAAGCTTTTAAAAAATTGTAGGTCTCGTGTGTAGGGCATTAATATAATTTTCATCTGATAGAAAACGATGGTAGCAAAACACAATCTGCTCCGGTGCAGCGACCTTGCACACAGGTAGCAGGATATCCTTAGATATTTCGGCCTACCGCGGTAGTTGTGTGGTCTAATGCGTTAGCTTCAAGGTTCTGGTGTTAGAGACACAGACATAAGGATTTGTGGATTCTGGAAACGAAGGCTTACGAGACACAGACATAAGGATTTGTGGATTCTGGAAACGAAGGCTTACGAAAAAAGACATGCTGAAACCATTAGTTACTTTTAAAAAGTGGGAAATTAACTAAGTTTTTGCGTATAGCTATTTTATGATATGTACAGTAATGAGACTTGCTAATAAAAATTAAGGATATAAAATTGAACTTTCTTCCCAACGTGAGTATTTTCAAAATAGAAGTCTGCAAGAGACGAAATATGGATAAAAAGTAATTGAAACACTTTTATCCCAGATATTCTTTTAACTTTAACATGGCTACAATTGAATGAGACATTGTCATTTGAACATGGCATGACACTTACTGTACATTTTTAACTTCATTCGTTCTTTCGACAGGTTTTCCCAATTTTTTCCCTCAGTCACACCAGGCAAATGCCTAGATGGTATCTTCGAATTCGGCCCTGGCTGACTTCTTCCCGCATCCTTTCCTCTAACCTATCCCGGCATGAGCCGTAGATGCGTAAAGGCCATAAATAAATTTCAGAATAAAAAAAAAAACTTCCTGCCTTGGTAGTTGGTACTAAGGTAAACGGTGACAAAAGATAAATTTTACGGCACAACCAGCATAAAATGACAAGACATTTTTAACGCGGATTTCGTCAGATTTCTGTTTATAAATTGCAGAAAAAGATGTAGTTCAGATCTGAGGATACTATTTTTTTACATTCTTTTCTTGAGTTCACAATGGTTCGTGGTGTCCTCAAATCTTGCAACGTTAATTTAGCTCATTTCCCGGCTTTATATCTGGTGTAGTAAAAAGTAATCCATTATTTTGCCAATAGATGGCTTCAGTGATCTGTATCTCGCGTTGTATAAGTCCGATCGGGTTCAACGAGATGGCGTTCAAACGATGAGATTGCGTACTACAAACACTGTTCAGATAGTTGTGATGAGTTGACTCAATGTTGTGTGAGAGCGCGTCAAAATGGACACTAGCAAAGAGAAAATACGCTATATTTTACAGTTTTTCTTCGATAAAGGCGAAAACGCAAGCCAGGCGGCTGCAAATGTGAATAGTGTTTATAGTCCTGATACTGTAACAGCCAATCACGCGCAATTTTGGTTTCGTCGATTCCGTTCCGGTAATTTTGACATCAAAGATGTACCACGCACTGGAAGGCCACGTGTCGAATATGTCGATAAAATCATGGACATTGTCGCGTCCGACCGTCATGTAAGCACTGTTTCGATTGCCCAAGAGCTAAACATTGCACAAAAAACCGTGTGGAACCATTTGCATAAGGCTGGATACAAAAAGAAGCTTGATGTATGGGTGCCACACGAGTTAACGCAAAAAAACCTCATGAACCGAATTTCCATCTGCGAATCGCTGCTGAATCGCAACAAAAGCGACCCATTTCTGAAGCGGTTGGTGACTGGTGATGAAAAGTGGATCACTTACGACAACGTCACGCGAAAACGGTCGTGGTCGAAGCGCGGTGCGCCGGCGCAAACGGTGCCCAAGCCAGGATTGACGGCCAGGAAGGTTTTGCTGTGTGTTTGGTGGGATTGGCAGGGAATTATTTACTATGAGCTGCTCCCCTACGGCCAAACCCTTAACTCGGAACTATACTGTCAACAATTGGACCGTCTGAAGGCAGCAATCGCCCAGCTTCGGCCAATAGGAGAGGCATTGTGTTCCACGAGGACAACGCCAGGGCACACACATCGATAGTGACTCGCCAGAAGCTCCGGGAGCTTGGTTGGGAGGTTCTTATGCATCCACCTTATAGTTCGGACCTGGTACCGAATGATTACCATCTGTTTCTGTCCATGGCGAACACGTTTGCTGGTGCAAAATTCGCGTCAAGAGAGGCTTGTGAACAGCGACTGTCTCAATTTTTTGCCAATAGGGACAAGGGCTTCTTGAGAGAGGCATCATGATATTACCTTCCAAATGGCAACACGTTATCGAACAAAACGGCGCATATGTGACCTAAATCGGATCATTCTAACTATGGTAAGTCAAGCCTTCAATGTCATGCAAAAATAATGGATTACTTTTTACTGCACCAGATACAATGATGAAAATTTGTACAGCGACGTAAGTCGGGTGACAATACAATATTCCATTGTTACTTTCGTTTATTTCTATATATTTGAAAAGCATATTTTAATATTACCCGTAAACATTAGCTTGCAACGCTGTGGTGTTAGACTGGTTGCAGAACTATTTAGGATTTGGGTAAACAGATAAAAAGAAGAAACTTTTAAAGGCATACTTTTCTTAAACAATTCGTACTAAAAAGTAAAACATAATTTTGTTTGTGTATGACTAAAAGAAAAAGGTGGGGGCGCGCTCTCATGTACAGTCACTTTATAAATTCTTCAATTAGCGCGCCACTTGCTTTTCTTTTTAGTCATACACAAACAAAATTATGTTTTACTTTTTACTATGGATTGTTTAAGAAAAGTATGTCGTATGTATTTTTTTTTAAGTGGAAATCTCCATTCCACAAGAACGCAAAAAGTTAAGATGTTTTTTTTAAAATTAAAAATGGATCAACAAAATATTCATAAAAATGTAGACTTTGCTTCTATTATATGCTTGGAGAAAATTATCATACTTATATGTAGTGTTCAAATTATTAGATTATGTGTAATACATATAATGTTTAATAATTATGTGTAATATATACACAAAATTGCAGCATCGCCGTATGTTTTTAATTAATTCTGATTACTGTCATTGACTTGCTTGCTCATTTTATTACATGCCACATATGCTTTTCAATATCAACAATAATTTTTGACAGTGTGAGTTTAGTGGCAGGTTGCTTCATCATGCATAAGGTGAGTAGGTCGTCACCAAATCAGGCTATAATCTGTGCAAGTAGTTCCTTTTGAAAAACGTTTCGTGTTTGTCTTGCTGCATTATTCGCTCTACTAGATGAAAAATCTCCCAGCTCTGAAGACAAACATTACAGTTACACCCCAAATCATGATTGACATCGGATGATTTACACTTTGCAACTTGTATATCTTCCCAGGTCAACGCCGAACATATCGTTAACATTCATCACATGTAGTGAAATTTTTTCTTCTATTCATTACAAGTCAAGTGTTTTAGTCCTTGTGCCAACTGTTGTATCCTAGACCAGCGTTTCTCAACCTGTATGGTCCGCAAAGATGTGACAGGTGGTCCGCAACCAGACTTAGAAATTTAATTCTAATTTAATTTAATTTAAAATATCCAAACAAACACATCGACATTTTAAAAGTGAGTAAAAGTTGTTCAGATAAAATAAATGTTAAATACAATATTATGTTAAATGCATCAAATGTCAGTAAAACCAATACATTTTTTAAAATATAGATCCACACAACTTAGTGATCCGTAGAATTGTTTCTGATATATTATTGCTCCTTGGATTTAAAAAGGTTGAGAAACGCCGTGGTAGACCATCTAGAGACTTTCTTATCCTGTGTGGAGTTTTTATCCTTTCTTCCTGGTCGGTATGACTTTTTACCCTCTAAATAAAGAATTCCTGTAACACTCACAGGAGTAGTTCCTGTACCAAAACCAGCCATATTTATGCATAAGTCTTTGAAAGTGGCTTTTCTGTTCCTCGGTGCCAAAGTTTTTTAGTTTTTTTTTAGTGCTTATTGGAGGACAGCTCGGGGTTTCGCTCACTCCTTCCAACCCTGTTTTGCTGAGTTGTTTGTTTCTCTTTCATCGCAACACAGATTCTTCGTGTATATTTTTTACATACAATAGTTCTACAAGGAAAAATAATATTTGTTTTTATCTTCCTTCCCCGAAAAGACCTTTCACGGCTGCAACTTTGCGCGGGAAAAGTCTCTCTGGTCTTTTGCATTATGTCGAAATTACATAACTTCGCAAAAAAAATATGAATATACAAACAAACACGTTAAAATCACTTTCAACTGATTAACTGCAACTGTGTAACATTATGAATATCGTATCCTCATATAACTGTAAAGAATTATACAGCTTTTTGTTGCCTCAAGGAACACAATAGCATTATAACTCGAGCATGATCTGCAGAATATCTCTCCGGTGCTGCCATATGCGGTTTAAGAGTGATGAAGTACTCTAGTTGTACTATACTGTGCAGGATAAAATATTAGCACTTTGAACGTAATATTAGATGCTATAGACCTTCGTAATTAGACACGAAAGAGGTTGTTTTTTTTTACTTCTTTTTCAGCAAAATAAACTTTTTTGATTTATTTGGTTGAAGTTCTCAGTAACTTCACTTCAAGATTTTGTACAGGTTCCAAAAACAGAACAAGTTGTCAGTTTCTTCTGTGATATATCTTATAAAACATTATTTATCTATTTAACGATCTCCAGATATGGCATACTCAACAACCATTTTATACTAGATATTTTAACAACAAAGGTAAAAATTTGGGAAGGAATCGATTTTTTTGCATCTTCAAGGAACTATCCCAGCATTTATCTAGTGTTGCATAGGGAAACCAGGGAAAACTTCAGTCAGGATGGCTGGTCGCTTTTTTCAAACCCAGGACTTCGGAATTTTAAGCCAACGCTTTACCAACTGAGTGCATCCAGCAGTTCACGTTCGCATTCGGAAATCGGCAACAATAATTTAAATTAATTATTATACAGTATTAGTTCTTGGAGAGGCATTGAACAGCCAAGTTCTTTTAATTTTACATAATAAATATACCGTGGAGTAAAGATGGAGCGGTGGGGAAGCTCTATTTTAAATCAGTCAAACCCCGACATGGTTCGAACTCCATGGTCCATAAGAGCCCTCCTAACACTTTTTAACATTTTTTCTAAATATTTCAAAAACTAAGATCACTATCAAAAATGTTAGAATATAGCGCACTTGAACTTACAAATTACTATGGGATACAATGGATAGCGATCTCTACATCTTACCGATTGATGAGTACTGAGACTTAAATAATGACGTGTCATAATCTCTGAAAACGCCCATCACTCACTAATGGACAAGATCTCGAGATTGCTGTCCATTGTATTTCATAGTAATTTGTAAGTTCTAGTTCGCTATGTTCTGACATTTCTGATCGTGCTCTTAAGTTTTTTAAAATATGTAGAAAAATGTTTAAAAGTGGGGTCGGGCGTGAGGATTAGGACCCAAATCATCCAGTGACTGTTGGAAACAGTGGCTGCATCTAAAATTCTGTAGTTTTCGAAAACAGCTGCAAATTAATGAAGCATGAATTGGAATGAATGAGCATCTGCATTTACACACTTCCAGAAGAAAAGTGACACTGAAAGAAAATAGATTGTGTTCCAGAAGAGAAACGTGGCGTATAGAGCACTGGCTTTTTTATGTGACGTCCATAAAATGAAATGTGTTGATGAATGTGTGTGAGCTAAACCAGAATGGACCATTCTTCTGGGAAGTAACAAAACAAGACGCAGACTGGAATCGCGGCAAATGTAACTGAGAAGTTTTACTAGATAAGTTGCTAGAACGGAAATGTTAAACCGTATCTCGAACGCTGGCTGGCTTTTTCTCTCGCTAATTTATGATTGCAGTCTACTCGTACAACCAGTGCTTAAAAGCGGTTGTTAAAAATAAATGAGCATATTCAAAATTGTAAGTACTTTCTGATAGGTCGTTCTGCTTGTTCTGTAAGCTGTTTTAAAAATACTTGGTTTGATGTGAATTTTTGTGGATATAAATCGGAACGTTTATTATCTTAATAATACGGACATTGTCGAACGACATGTCTTGTTTACTTGGCAGACCTTACTTTTGATATACAGTTTGTCAAAAAAAACTGCGACGAACTTCGAGAGATAATCACTCATACCAAAAGAGGAAAGTTCCTATGAATGTTTATATTTAAAAAAACAAACAAAAAAAAAAACGCGTAGTTCCGAAGTTAGAGGCTACGAGAGAGAGCGGGTATCGTCACAAATAACGTATATGTAGAGCTCTGCGCGGATATAGAAAATCGCATCCGCAACATCCTTTATCTCGTCTATTCGCATCAGCAATTACTTTAAAGAGTTTAAAGACAAATTCTCACATAGATTTTATTCTATAACATAATGTAATGTGGTATCAAAAAGTTGTCACATGATAAATTGATAATCTGTTATTATTAGTTTTCTATTAATACTCAACCGCACTTTAAGAAAAGAGAAAAAAGTCATGCAGACACATATTATGAAATTAATGAAAAAGAAATGAAATCGAGACGACTAAGGTTGGCAGGCCATGTAGCTCGGATGGGGGAATAACGAAGATTATATTCTATCCTGGTTGGAAGGCCGGATGGAAAGAGGCCATTGGGAAGACCGAGACGTCGTTGGGAGGACAAGATTAGAAGAGATCTTCAAGAAGTAGGTGTTCGTGATGAAAACTGGCTTGATACTGCCCAGGATAGAATCCAATGGCGAACGTATGTTACTGCGGCGATGAACTTGCGAGTTCCATAAGGCATAGAGTTAGTTAGTTAGTTAGTACTTACTTAATATCTCCTCAAGTGTAGAGAGAGAAGCACCGGCCATCTTATCCGCAAGGAAAATTGTATGCGCAAATACGTTATTGGCGCAGATAACCGCATCCGCGCAGACCTCTACGACGCTACGTATACGTATTTCGATAAATATTTACGTTAAGTCATGACTTTATGACAGTGGAAGACTTGTCCAAAGGATGTATTTAAGTGAAGTTTGTGATTGCATGAAGAGTGCATACATCTTAAACTATATTTTTCTAAAACTAAACATAATTTAGTTTTACTTGTATTTATTTGTTTATTTTTATTTCAGCTGCATTCCAGCATGTGAGGGAAAACATCGAGGAACTGAATGGGCGGGTGGGTGCCAACGACACTGATCTCATCTTTCTCAAGGGCCTCATGGACAGTCCAATTATGAGGTCTCTTGTGAAGGTAAGATTTTCCTTTACATAATATGAGAGGTGTTACTAATGTAGTTGCATTATTTTAGCCTATCGGAACTATGAAAAGAGCCATTTCTCAAATTGTTTTTAATTGTGTTATTACAGTCCTATTTATTAAACTTACTGCGCCTTTCTTTGACGTAACAAAGATGAATGAAGACATATTTTTCTTAGGATTATAAGTTGACAGCGCGTGTTTCATTTATAAGTAAAAATCGAGCAACATGGGTTCAGAACATAATCAGTGTCACGAGCGGTAGCAGTTTAATCAGAGTTGCCGTTGGAGGGAAGTATGTGACGTCTGACGTAATATGTAACATATGAAATACATAATAGCCTATGTGGATAGCTTACTTGCAGAATAGTTCAAAGAGATAGTAACTGATAATGCTACTGTTATTTGAGATTGGAAGGCGGAACGCAAAGTGGATTTCGAAAGAAAAAAAAATCCTCAGTAATCTCAGTGACTAAGTGGTTCGCTTGTCACCTTGTAATCAAGAAGTTCAGGCTTTGGTTCCTAGTGGAAGCATATTGAACGTTCATAATCTAGTTTAAATTTATTTTAATTTTAATTGTAACCCGATCCGACTGCAGTGACATTCTATTCAGAGATACGTTCAGTTTTTATCGGGTTGTCTGAGGATTCGTTTTTATGGTAATATATTTATAAAGTTAGTATTCTGCGTAAGGCAACGCGAACAAAATATGCACTTACATTTTATTAGGAATATCGTTGAATTGATTGGTAATATTGTTCTCGTTATTATTAATTGGTAATAACGTTGTGCAGCCTCTTTCTTTCTTCAACTCATGAGATGTATTCACATTTTTAAGCACTAAAATCAATATATATATATATATATTGATTTTAGTGCTT
>JAGDQP010038824.1:0-10214 GCA_022664845.1 Lepisma saccharinum
ATTGATATATTTCGATAATCCAAAACGCAGAAAATCATGGGTTGACCAAAGACAACCATCAACATCGACCGCAAGACCGAATCGATTTGGAAAGAAGACAATGCTGTGTATTTGGTGGGATTAGAAGGATGTCGTATATCATGAGCTTCTGAAACCAGATGAAACAATTAATACCGTTCGCCACCGTCAACAAATGATCAATTTGAAAAATGCGTTGATCGAAAAGCGACCAGAATGAGTTACAAGACACGGCAAAGTTATTTTGCAGCACGACAACGCCCCATCACAAACAGAGAAAGCGGTCATACACATCATTCCTGCACTTGGCTGGGAACTCTTGCCCCACCCGCCGTACTCACCAGACTTGGCCTCTTCCGACTACCACTAGTTTTCATCGACGTCTCACGCACTTTCCATGCAACAATTCAACAATTATGGGGATGTCGAAAAGTGGCTTCATGACTGGACTACCTCAAAAGATGTACAGTTTTTCTGGAAGGACATCCACAAATTGCCAGAGAGATGGAGAAAATGTGTGACTACGAATGGCCTATACTTTGAATAAACCACTTTGTACCTTCCTCCCACATTAAACGTGTTTTTTGTCAGAAAAAATTAAGAATTATTAACCGGCACACGTGGTATATATTTGTTGATATCTATAAGCACGAAAAAGATATGAAATGTTTTAATGCAAATTACCAGCAAAAAAACATCGTGAGATATGCTATACTTAAGATAGGTTAAAGTTACAAATGGTATCGAATGAAAACAATGACAGATTAAACCACATATATTATTATTTGTCCTCCATTTGTCAGCGGCGAGAGATAGTCTTTGCGTAAGGTCATTTTGGGGATATCTCAGAAGCCAGAGCCAATTTGGAAAAAGCAGTGTCAGTTCTAGATTCAGCACTCTAGAGGTAAACGAAATCCATAGAAACATCAGCGGCAACAAAATATTTATTTATTTATTTTTTGACCAGCAAAGTTCCGCTAAATAGTCTATTAAGAATTCGTATGCAACACTGCTGAAAAAGAAAAAAGAAACTAAAAGGAAATTTCGTTTAGATAAATGGTTGCCAGCATTTTGTTCGTTGTTCACGTTCTTGAAGCTGCAGAAAAAAAAAGAGTTGGAAGAACGAGGAAGTTTCAGAAGCAACTTTGTCTTCCGGAACTTCAAATCCGGAACACGATACAAACATTGCATTCTTATCCTTTCTTTTTTCTTTTTCTTTTTTTTTTCCATAGATACCCTGGGTCATAAGCTCGTAACGCTGCATGGTCCGTTCGTTGAGCTGATTTGATCGAAAAACTGTAGATGCTACAAGAAGAGCAACTTCATGTGTAACACAAGATAGTACGTTTTGCTTTGTTGCTCGACTACGTTATGCTTCGAAGTTGTGCTTACGCTCAATGGAAGTGAATAACAAAATGGTACAAAAATAAAAGCTGTGAGAATTATCGAGTTAACTTTCGATATGTTGTGTTAGTGGGATAAAAAATTCGCATGACAGGGCCGTAATTGAAAATTACAGTAGAGTCTCTGTAATCCGACACATATGGGACCGGGCTTATCGCATTATAGAGATCCGTGTCGGACTGGCGAAGTGTCGAACTACAGAGATTCTCTATTGTAGTTTCTGTTCAAGGGCAAAGTAATGGGATGAATGACTCGAGGATTATTACCAACACGAATCATGAGGCCTAAATCACGAATTACTAAAAAAGTGCCTTGCTAACAGTGTGAAGACCTGAATTGCAAAACATCTCAAGTCCACTGGAGTATTCTTTTTTTCAGGAGGAACAAAAAACGGTCCAAGGTCTTGCTATGTTACTCTATTCAGCTGAAATTATTTTGTATTATAAAGGGTTTCTGTGGTGGGATTAGGATGTAATATTTATGCAAGTGGATAACCCTTGGAACATAGATACCGACGAACACAAAAAATGCAAATACGAAAAAAGTGGACTTAGGATGTTTTGCAATTCAGGTCTTCAATTATTTATCACTTTTTTAAAAGGCTGTCTGTTATTCCACAGAGAAATTAGAACTGAACGCACTTCGTTAAATAGTGCAACACTTGTTAAATAATGTAACAAGTCTTCGATGGTCTGCTAGTGTGTCAGAAGCGCAGGGGCACTATGTGCTCTAGTTCACTCGGACGCCTCTCAGTTCCAAGTAGCGAAAGAAAAGAAAGTCTGCTTGGTGGAATAGTTTCAACAACTTTGGACCAGTACGTCAGAGACTAGCATTGTGTTCAAACAGTTTATAACTGATAATAAAAATGCTGTTTAAGGCTCAATCCAAGTGGGTTTTCCCGCCTGTTTCGTTTTACGTCAATTATTCAAATTTCAGTAGAGGAAAACAGAAATTAATTTTCACGGACCAAAGTTCGTTTCGTCCTTCAATAATGAGTACAATTAGTTTTAATTAAATGCTAGTAGTAACTGCAGGATTGTGTGCAAACACTTTTGGAACATTATTCTGCCCCAAAAAGGGTCTGCACACAATTCTGAGTTTAGGATCAATATTTTATTAAAGCTAATTGCACTCATTATTGAAGGACGAAACGAACTTTGATCCGCGAAAGTTAATTTCTATTTTCCTCTACTGAAATTTGAATAATTGATGTAAAATAAAAAAGGCGGGAAAACCCACTTGGATTGAGCCTTAAAGATTTTCATATTTACGTAGAACTTGGATTCTTTTTGTATAGAACGGGAGTTGGTAACAGAGTTGGTTCCAAACCTATCATCATCACGGTTATGCCGAAAACGGCAGGTTATTCAAGGCACGTTAAGCCATCTCCATTCATATCGATCATGTGCGTTCCTTTTCATTTCTACGTAGAATTTATCTTCCTTAATATTGTCAAGGAGTTGGATTCGTCTTCTTCCACTTTCTCCCTTTCCCTCAACCATACCTTTAATTGCATTCCTCAGTATGAATTGCACAGCCAATGTCAAAATTAATTTCTCTTTCTCTTCTTCATTGTCTTCAGGATTGTTCTACCTACTCCACGTCTTCATTTCTTATCTTCTGTATCCAGCTGATTCTTTCATTCTTCTCCATGTTCGCATTTCAAAAGCTTCAAATTTTCTTTCTTCAATCTTTCGTAGATTCCCCCATATAACACCATACTCCATGTAAAATATTTAATTAATTTCTTCCTCAACTCTTTGTTCATCGATCCAGAGAAGAAATACTTCTTCTTAGTGAATGCCTGTTTCGCCATCGCTATTTTCGCTTTAGCACACAGAATAGTGTGGGCCGAAAACGTCAATTTGGAAACATACACTTGACTTTCTTAAATCGTAAAGGATGAATTGTGAAAATTTTCGTATTTTAATGACTTTAGAAAAGAAGGACGTTCTCAATTGGATCGTTCTCAATTGGATCGTTCTCAATTAGGTATGCTTTTTTATGTTTGCACGGGCATAACTTTTGAATAGATGCACCGATTTCGATTAAACATTTTACGTTTTGTAGAGGACGTTTCTGGTCTCATTTGTCGAAGTATCTTTAAGATACATGTAGAAAATGGTTCTCAAGAAGGAGAAAAAACCTATGTTCTTAGATAGAACTATTGAATGGCTACACCAACTGCGATAAATCCTATTGTTTTATGCAACCTATGCGATATAGTTATTGTTTATGTTGTGAATATGGAAGGATTTAATTACATACACGTACAATTGAAATAAAAATTAAAATAAACAATTAAACTATGTTCAATAACACACTAAAAATAAAAAATACTAGTTTAGAAAACGTATTTTGGGAACATATTGCAGTTTTCTTGAAGTCAGTGAAAAAAGCGCGTGGTAGGCTAGTTGTCTAAGGTTTGTTCAGCTGGTCAGTAAGGCTTCAATAAATCAAGAGGACGATAAGAAGCTGTAAATCTTTATAATACTGTATTTATATTACGTTTAGCTAGTTATTAATATGATGTTTTAGAAGTATTATTATCATAGACCTTATTATAGATAGACTTAGCACGTTTCCCCATTTCTTGCTGCGCTAAAACTAATGAGTTTTTGTTGAATTCATTCGCCAGGTAGCTCTGACATAGACATCATATTCTATTATGAGTCAGCCGACCATCCTGACTGAGGCTCTTCCAGAGATTTTCCTCAGTCACACCAGGCAAATGCTGGGATGGCACCTTCAACATAGGCCTTGGCCGACACCTTCCCGAACCCTTTCCTCTCGCCTATTTCGGTCAGATCCTTAGATGCAATGCCAGACCCTTAAAGGCCATAAATAAAATTCAAATTGAAACGACAAAACAAACCCCGAAAGAAGAATATTTAAAATAACGAGAACTGGAAAGATGTGAATTGTAGCCAAACAATGGGTCGTATAAATAAAAATGAAGGGGGTCAAAATTGTGTAATATTTTGTGTTCTTCACTTTTATGTTCTATACATGTTTTACGTATCTTGCAGCATTTTCGGGTAAATGTCGAAAAAGTGTACTCAAGACGTCGAATGAACGACTTTTTCCATTATGGCGGATTGTTAGTATGTTAAACTAGAGGACACGTACATTAA
This sequence comes from Lepisma saccharinum, assembly GCA_022664845.1. Taxonomy (NCBI): domain Eukaryota; kingdom Metazoa; phylum Arthropoda; class Insecta; order Zygentoma; family Lepismatidae; genus Lepisma; species Lepisma saccharinum. The sequence continues at coordinate 4,557 of JAGDQP010038824.1, forward strand.
CAGGAACCAGCAATTATTTTTGTTTGAATTAATTCCAGCAGAAAACCTATCTTGACTCGACTATTTCTTAAGTATAGTAAATGCTATGTGTTTCTCGTACCTTACTGTGGTATCTTTTGCTTTATTTTTGCCAAAGCGCAACGTGGTATTGAAGCTAGACTGTGAGTAGTGTCCCATACGTTTTCCTTTACCTCGTACAGTTTGCCAGTACCAGCAAAAACAACGCGCAGAAAGGGTCATGTCACCCTTTTGGTGTCGCATGTTTCCTTTTGGCACAGGTTATGTATCTACCCTGTACGAGTTGATTGGCGCACAAAAGTCAAATTTTCAAAATTTAGTCACATGTCATCTTTTTGTATATGACGATTCAATTTTTATTTAGTCTTATTTTAAACCATAAGAGCCAAAACAACGGCATAATACATATAACTTTAATAATACCAACAAGAAGCATTGCTTTTCCTGACATGTTGTACAGTAATTTGCTTCTCAGTTGTTTCAATGCTGTCATTCATTATCTACAACATCATCAGTAGGCGTGAGAACATTTCTGGATCAAGAGCAACTGGAAGTTCCGTTATGAGAGGGAGAGTACAATATGCAGTTGTAACAGTTTTCCCAAAAGTATTCTTAAGAAGATCAGTTAATAATTTGTATTTTTAATAAAAATGTATGCTGTTTATTGCTGGGCATTGTGGTAGACGATACACGACTTCGAAGATTGGAGATATATCCTTTCCACACATTTTGCGATTATCAAATATAATCGAAACTATATTTCTTCGTTCTCTGCATTTTTGTCTTTTATTCGAATATAAATAGCACCAAGTATTAAATAAATAACTCTCACAATTTATCATCTACACTATTGATGCATCACGGGCTAGTATAACTGAAGGACTAGGGGAATAAACGTGACAAGCCATGTTTGTATCAAATGGTTATGCTTCACATTGTTTGAATAAGTTGCTTTTTTGTTTACCGAGCCGCCGTAGCTCAGTGGAAGGGCGTTGGCGTAGCATTCGGGAGGTCCTGGGTTCGATCCCAGTGGCCGACCATTCAGACTGAGGTTTTCCAGGGTTTTTCCTCAATCAGACCAGGCAAATGCTGGGATGACACCTTCAACATAGGCCCTAAACGACACCTTCCCAAATCCTTTCCCCCTCCCCTATCCCAGCCTGAGCCTTCGATGCTTAAAGGCCATAAATACAATTCAATTAAATTTTGTTGATGACCTTTAGACGTCTGTGGCTTAAGCCGTTCTTCACATTAGTCTTCTCGATCTTGCATGAAAACATTCTAAAGTCATCTGCTAAAATGCATTAACAAATGATTAACCGTATATTCAGAGTTTAAGAATTTTTCTGCTTTTAAAAGGAATTGTATTCCGTCTTGTTTGCTGCTGAATTAATTATAATTAAAACTAACTTCAGATAAGTCTATTCCATTCCATATGGTGCTGGTGAGGTCGTGTAGATTCGTATCTTGCTCAGGTCAACCATCGTGACTGAAGAGTTTCCAGGAATTTTAGTACCGTTCCACCAAGTAAATGCTGAAATTGTACATGTAATACAAACAATGTTCTGTTTCTCTTCCATTTCTATCAATGTAAATTGTGCTTCATCACTGACAATATATGGTAAAGAGTTCTATAAAGCGTTAAATAAGTTCCGATGTTTGTAAATTCTCACAATTAATTGAAAATAATATCTATCAATTTTAGCTTCACCTATAATTGAAGAGTGGAAATGCCAAACGTTCTAAGTACCATTTTTTTTTTAAAAAAAGCACTTTTGTCCACAAGCATGTTTGCTGTGCCCACCCGCATGTCCTCATCCTTGTTCCAAGTGCCAAATCAATCGGGAAGAGGTGAAAACAATCACATTATGTTGGAAGGAATGCGTGATGTGATACCAAATTCTATTTAGTTTTCTGCTTCTCCTGTAAAATTTTAAATGTGGCACTTAGAACGTTTGGCATTTCCACTCAAGTCTTATAATATGATTATTGCATGTAAGATCTGAATCAAAGTAGACAGCAAGATCCTGGATTATGTTGACTTTTATAAAGCCATGTTATTTATTATATAGTTACTAACATAATACTGAGTCTTATCCGTGGAACTTATAAATTTTAAGAACATTTACACCAATTTAATTCTTAGTACACAATGCAATTATGCTATTGAGATCCTCTTGTAATAGTTGATTATCTCTATAATTGTTAACTTTCCTATCAAGTTTAAGATAGTCAGTGTATAATAATTTATAGTTTTTCAGCATTTTAGAGATATCATACATAGAAAATGTTAAAGAGAAGTGGACCTAAAGCCGATCCCTAGGGAATGCCATTACTGGTTATACTTTCATGAGATATTATATTTCCTATTTTAGTTCTAAACGTTTTACCAGATAGAGAACTTTCAAATCAGTAAAGATAAATGGGAGATAATTCAACCACGATATATTTATTTAGTCGAACGCTTTAACCAAGTCTTTGTGCGTAACGTCACATGGAATATTTCCGTAATATAACCCCGTATTTCATTAACCTAGATTTAATAATAATTATTATTATTATAAAGATGAAGAAGAATTAACATATCTACATCTTTCTACATCGTTCTTGAATTTTGAATTTAATTTTAAGGCCTTTAGGCAACTTTCACTCAGGCCTACCATTTTCTTCTTTCTACATCTTTCCATGTTAAGGTTAACCTCACCCTGTTAATCTGTATTTAGATCTTACGTGTAGTTTCTGTCCAGTTCTTCAATAGCTTCCCCTCCAATCTCCATTGCCAATATCTTGCTGGGTAGTTTAATCTTCTTTATCGTTTTCCAACCACAAGTCGTGACCGCACAAGCCTACTCCATAGCCTTGCCTCTGCCAACACCTTCGTGATGTCATTTCTCACGCTATTCCACGTGTGAGCCTATTATACAGATGAAGAACCTTAATGAGGTCTGATGAATCTAATTTCTCTTGACTGCATCCTACTAATGATCTTCATTATATCCGGTACCTCAATTGCATGCGTTGAGCCTGTTTTATACTGGTGCTCCAAAGAGAGAGAATTAAACACAGGAGGTGAAACAAAGCATTTATGTGGTTTATTGTTTTTTCTATCATCATTATATGATCATTTAATAAAGAAACTCAAAATTGGAGGTTAGAGTAAGCTTATCCTGCAGAAAGGGATTCTGGATGCTCATTGAACATTTGAGGTGAAAACAGTTTCCTGACCCAAATGGCTTGACCTCCCAAGCAGTAGAAAAGTATTTGCTTCTGAATCAGAAATTGTCGCTGTAGGAAAAAGCTCTCTAAGTGGCACTAAGCGAATGAATTTGTGGTATCATAAATTTCATATAAATTACGGGTTCTAGTAGGATTCGAATAGGGTTCATGCAAAATATTTAACTTCATAGTGGAGCAAGAGATTTAACTTCAAAGCTTAGAGCCTAAATTTTACTAAATTTACGAGTAAGTAAAGATATCTATTCCAAGGTTCAGTATCTATTTTGGATTCTAAAAATATATATTTTGAAGTCAGTACACAATGCACGAACTAAGTTCTTACATGTCTAAATTTGTGTGTGTTACGCGTGAAACAATTAAAATATCTACTTTTTCCTCCGGGCTAGCGGGTCTAAATCAGGTCACCGGGTCCGAATCCTATACACGGTGACCCGGTCCTAAACCTTACCCGAATGACCCGATTGAACCGGTGACCCACTTCAGCTCTGTCGTGTTCATTCTATTTGTGCAGATTGTTATAAACACTAATTCAATAGTGTTGTAATTACTAGAGTTATGATTTTAGCATATTTGCATGTTTTTTCTACAAGGGTATATCGATATGCTCTGTTTAAAAATATGCGTTATAGATGTTTTGGGGTGAAATGGTGCAGCTTTTATAGTGCATATTTTGGACATTAGTGTATATATTTAACACTGATGCATATAAATGCGTAATTCAATTAATGATTGTACATTTTCTACTTTTTAAGTGAAAACTTTCTTCCCACAAGGGTATAATTTTTAACTTCACCCTATTATAGGGTGACCACCTTTTCACGCTGAAATTGCGGAACTCCTCATCATGAATTGCGGAATATACTTGCGATGGAACATCATAGTATATTTTGAAAATTCTCAGATTTTGTAAGCAAAAAAAAAAAAAAAAAAAAAAAACTCTTTAAAACAGGATTAGAAAAAGCTTATTTACACGTTTACACAGAAACACTACATGAATCAAATTTACGACACAATACACAATGTCAGAAATCAACATTAGTGAGTGCAAATTTCATGCTGTTTTTATGTATGTGTGTGTGTAAGTAAGGGAAGGGAGGAGGGAGAGAGGCATCCTCTAGGTTTGCAACTTGAATGAGTAATTTCTGTTCGATTTTGCAGGCTGTAATATTTCTCTCTCGCGGAGAAGAAACGTAGAATTCAAAGCATTCTGCGGGACAAATCGATGTCGCAAGACTTACAGCGCGTTTGTGGGACTGTCCCGCGAAAATCGGGACGGGTGAGTGCCCTATTCTAATGCCAGAGTTGGGACTAATGGGAGAATTAGAGAAATATTACCTCTAATTCAGTTGGAGCACCATTTATTCAAAAGGTAGAATCAAATGTTACAAAAAATCCAAGATTAAAATTTGTATCAGATGTTAGTTAGTTAGGTACTTCAAGGAAAAAGGAATAAAGACTTTCCATATTTCTCAACAAGTGACATTTCTTCGTTAAAATATTTCCCTCTAACAAGTTGTGAGACGAAGAGAACATTTTCCGTGTACAAAAATGTATTAAGTGAAAGGCAAACTTTTTTTGCCAGAAAATCTTGAAAAATACAGAGTCCAAGTGTTGTTTTGTCGTAGGGCTACAGTTCCGTGTGTCAGTTTTCCTATATTGAATACTAATTTCTTATATTACATGCCAAATTCAGTCCAATTGTTGTTTTATGTAAATAGACGTAGAGTTCTATGTTAAATTTTTACATGCATCAATATCTTATGTCACTCTACCTCATTCACTTTTTACTTGCAATAAACTTGATCATTTAAAGGCGGAATTTGTTATTACATATTTTAGGACATATTGCTGCGATTTTTAGTGCATAGTTGCATGCATATTTTGACGTTTTTTATTGCATATCAATCCGATCTCTAGTAATTATTATAACGTTATATTATAACGCAATAGGTGGAATTTAGGGTGACATGTTCGGAAGAGACACATTTTCAGAAATTAGTAGAAACTAGCCCTCCTTATTTGGTTATTTCGAGAGTAGAAACATTAATTATATCAGTTTGGCACAAAGCTGGTTTACATCCTATACTTGATCAACATACTAATAACGTGCTTTATTCACGTTTAAAATCTGGAACATGTAAGGTTTACTGTACTCATAAGGAACGTGGCAATTTTGATTTTGAATATTTGTAACTTATCATTTTGATACAGTTTGGACTTGTCATCTTCGCTCTTTCTGTTAGAAATTTTATAGAAAAATTATCATTCATTCATTTTCTTCTTACCTTCGATTTTCATTAGTGGTCTGGAATGGAAAGTATATACTACGGTACCTACTGAGCTTGTTACAATGTATTCCGAACCAGTACGTTCAATGAACCTCACCGAATTTGCAACCGAACC
>JAGDQP010038825.1:0-17997 GCA_022664845.1 Lepisma saccharinum
AGTAATTACTCCGGCTTCTCTCAATGAAAGAAAAAATGAAATAAAATAAAATTTCTGTATAATAAAAAAAGGAAACAAGCATAAAAGGTTAAGAATATTATTTCCATGAGAAGCAACTCGCATGTCATCAGTGGATAACATTTTTATTAACTAAGGAAAACAAAAGAGGTTAAAGAAAGATAGCAAATTCAAAAGACATTTTATGTATCACGCAGTGTTTATCTATTGTCCCTTTTCACTTCTTTGAATTTAAGAAACCTCTTAATAAATTTCAAATGCATGCTCATAATATTAAAAGACTTTCAGTCCATTAAAGAGAAACCAACAAGAAGAGAGAAACCCTTTGATTTTTTTTAGGTACTCTTTTTCTTCCTTGCTTTGTTGCTCTATTATGTCCCCTTCTTTCTCCTTATTATCTTGGTTTCTTTATCTCCTGTTCTCAAAATGAATTCTGAAAAGAAAATCTTTTCTTTACGCCAAATCAGTGTTGTAAACTCATAATTTGTTAAAATAAATTCTATATGTGACTCTAATAGATAAGATTGCAAAACCTGGGATTATCACAGAATTCTCAAGACATAAATTTTGTTTTAGGTGTATTTCATTTTGCTCAATTTACATTAAAAGTTTTATGAGCCTAAAGCACGTCACAATCATGCATGATTTCATTCATAAAACACTTCTCCATTGAAACTTTTTAAATAGTGAAAGTAACTGCCTGCATATCTAACGTATTCAAGGCATTATCTCAATGTTCGTGTAGCTAGAGAACAGCGGTAATTCTGTAAAATTTAAGTCAGGGTTTCGATATGAGTACGGTGTAAGCCCCTGTCTTGTTTCCGCAACGCTGAATTCAAATCCATGATTTTTTATTTTTTTATTTTTCTACTTGTCCATGCATATCGATTATTGTTTATTTCTTTCAGAAATTATAATTTAATTTAAATTCTTTGGTATTGACTGGCATTTAAGAATAAGCGCTAAGCCTATTTCTAGTCTGATAGTGAGATATCTCTGCAGGAACTCATCTGGGAAAAACGCAATGGAAATTATAGAGACCGAGACCTTCACACGCAGTACAGCATATTACAGAAATACTCCATTTAAGTTTCTAATATTATAGGAATATTTCTGGTACATTGTAAATATGCCGGGAATATTCCACACCGATATAACACCATGAACTTAAATTTTCAAAACTATTCCGACAGAATTGACATACCCATGAATGTAAAAACGTGGTAACCATCTATTTTAACGCTATAGTGTATAGTTGGAATAAACCTATGCTGTGTGGCATTCAATAGGTACGATACTCTCATTTGCTTACACAAAACAGAATAATACTCTGGAAAAACTTGGGATTGCAGACAGCGGAACTGGAACTTCTATTCTAAATCCATCGTTGACCCTTTACCGACTAATGAGAAACAAATAGGAAGTATAAATATAATTAAAGATGCCTTGTAGAGTCTACTTGTAACGTTAAAACGTAGTGTCAAGTACATTAAAGCTTTGAATTAACGGAAGCTGATTCAAGGGACTTGGAATTTAACTTATAGAATTTAACTCACTAATGTAAGATGCTATTTAGTGTACAACTTTAACGTGAAACGCCACGCGCTGCACTGACAGTAAAGAAAAACTGAATTTACCGAGAAAACACTGATGTTGGCATCTTTATGTTTTATATAGCCTTTTTCTTCACAACAGCTTTCTACCAGCACATTAGGGTGAGTGTTTCTATTTTGCCTTGAAATTTACTCATAGAGACACATTAAATATTTTCCGTCAATAAAATTATTTGATCTTTAAATGTTTCATACGTAAATACTAAAAAAAAATATTAGAAACAGATTGTTATAAATACTATGCAAAAATCGCAATATGACGGAAACAGCCCAATTATTATTTTAAAGTGTAAATTAACAGTAATTAAGTTCGAAAGTTAAGTTGCAATGAATGAAATTTTGCGTTACACAACTATTTCTCCGCATAGTCGAGATTAGAATAGGCGAGTCTTGAATTCATATTTCACCATTATCTTTCTATCTTCATATAAATTAATATCATACATCCAGTAGACGAAACCGGTACAAATCACTTTTCCAGTTTCCTTATTTCATTTGTGATTTACGTTTTAAACGCGCCTCTGGGATCCTAAGAATAGGGTTTATATTTTTGGTTAAAGTGGACGCCAACCCCTCTATTCAAAGGATGCTACACCGAACCTAAACGCAGGACTACGAACACAAAGAGCAATGGTACAAGTCATGTTGCCAGCGTAGACACCTTTCTGATATTTATTGTAAGAATAAATAGAGAGTATGAAATACATTTTAGTATTAAATCTGCAAGATAAGTAAGTTCAAAATGTTTCTCCTCTTTTTCAAGATGTAATGTAGAATTCAGCAATTACAGAGAATACACCAGAGATTTGTTTGTATCAGAGGAAAAGAAGGAAGAATGAAAGAGAAAGGGTTGGATGTTCATCCGAGCAAGCAGATGACTTATTAGTTTACAAGTTCTCATAATTTTGTAAAATAGTAGAGAGAAGGAATGAGCAGGGAGCTCAAAATCAAAAGTCTAATTTTGGCGAATGGCAAAAAGTCATTGGGGGTACGAAAAAAAAGGAATCCATATATCGATTTACCGTGGTGTTATATTGTAGAAGAGAAAAAAAGTAGGAGGGTAAAACCTCTCCTGCAGCACAGATGACACGTGAGATAAATAACTACAACTCCTGATTAATCCCTGGCGTCCATTGTATTTTAATTTCGTGTCTGCTGCTAAATTTCGACACAGCTGCCATGTTACCCCCCCCCTCCATATTTCTCTCTGGTTTCTCTCCTCCCTCCACTCCCATTACCCCTCCAGATAACCACAACCCTCCTACAACATGCCTTAATTAAATACGGGAGCATGATTTTGACGAATATACATTCTCTGCTACCACCTTACAAAAAAGCACACACAATGCGGAAGAATACGGCCTGAGGGATGGGTGAGTGGTAAGGTTAATTTCAATCTTTCTGCTTTTACTTGGGTTTATCTTCCTAACTTTCTAACTAACACACTTACACCCAACAGAAGGAAAAGAAATATGATCTTTTATTGTTTTCGTCCTTGGTAACACCTGAGTTCTCTCAGATTTTCTTCTACAAGAAGCCTTAATTTGATTGTTGTAGAGCTTTTTCCTTCTTGAATTTGCCATGGCTATTGATTGAGCAGTTTTCTTGGATTAATATATGATACCTTGAAGTGGATTTCTCATTGTGGTATCAGGTGACGTCAACTTGGTCATTTGTTCTCATAAGAAAGTAGGACATTTTTACTCTTATAATACTAAAAGAAATTTACCTCTCAAGCCCTCAATGTTATCGCTAATATAAATAACTTTCATCTTGTCTCTATTTTGCTAAATTTTACTGTTTTCCTGCGAGAGAAACAAAGATTTTTTTTTTCAGTCATGAAGTCCAGTCAGATTTGGTGGTTAGTTTTCAATCCAAGGAAAAGTGAATCATCACGTAGTGGATTACTGTGGTTTATCACAAGTTTTAAAATCAATGTATGCCAAGTCTGAAAACTGGAATTAAACTTAGAAGAGACAGTCCACAAAAATACATGGAAATGGACAGGCTGGGTCTATCAGACCTAATGTATAATGGCGACCTAAAGCCAGTATTTTGTTAATATCTACAGGATATAATATATAAAATAATTTAGGCTGTACGTTTGTTAATAGTTATATATTTAAAATAGTTTAGTAAAACTTTTGCCAGGCACCCAGCTATTTCTATTAGACCGAATTTCAAAATATTTTTTGTTTTTATTTATTCCCAGATATGTCATAAAGCATTTCGTTTATAGATCTATTCCTGGTCTCCCAGTTGTCAGTTCTGCCAACCATTTTTTAAATTCATTTTTTTAATTCTTTCCGGAACTCGGCATACACATTATGAGAACAATATTGTGTATGTGCCGTTGTGTAAGCACTCCTGTTGTCAGTGTTTCCAACCTATTTTAAAATTCAAACTATAAAAATGTCTTTAACTACACACCTACTCATGGATTCACGCCAAAATTTGCATACGTGCGCATTAAATACTGCGCATGTCATGGAAGTAATCCGGGCGCCATAGTTACCAGTGTTGCCAACCAATTAAAAATTAATATATCAAATTGCTTCCATTCCATTGCACATAATTATCAGAAACAAATTTTGAATGTAGGTAACAAAATGGTAAACCTATTTTCTTTCGTAAGACAATCTTTGTAAGTATGGCCTTGCGAAAAGAAACGTGAGACGATGGTCTACATTCGAAAAAAAAATATAGTGTTTTTCCGTTAACCCTGATGTCCGCCGATATTAAGATAAACTCAACTCTTCATGTGGCTTTCTTTATTCGCTGTAGGAGTTCCAAATAAATCCGAGTTTTGCACTTCAATAACCTTCCCTATTAGACGAGAAGACGCACAAAAGTTATAATTTTTATTAATATGCCAAGAGAAAAACAAGTTACAAACCAACACTAAATCCTTTACTGAATTGTGAACAAAACCAATGATGTAATGATTCTGCTAAAACATTTTAAAGCCTCTATTCATAAAGTACATTTAAAAAAAAATAAAACCTTAAAAGCTATTTGCAAACATACATTTCAGTGGTCATTAAAATTGTAACTCTCAGTCTATTCAGACATGTCTTTCACCTTCTATATATTACTAATATCCCAACACAATTATTAATACTATATTATATATTTTCCCTCTACATTTTACTTTATTATATCCTGAAGCGAATGAAAGCGTCAATCAATTTGAAACCAGTCGTGATATTACAAGAGATGAGGAATTGTAAGTGAAAACTCTCTACGGTTGGAACTTATTACCCTTTTTCAATATACACATTGCGCTGTCTCTCTTTTCTTTTGTATTCTTTATTCTTTCTCATTTTCTCAGTTGCATACGATATGTAAAAAAAGAAAAAAAGCAGGAGGTAATTTCTCCAATCTCTTTGATTTCAGTTCAAATTTCATGCATTGCAAGAGCAGTTGAACAGTGTTTTATGACTGTTGAAAGTTTCTCATTTTGTTTTCATCAGAAATATTCTTTGTTATTAGATCTTCATTCTGTGTATAAAGCTATGTTTGTGTTCCCTTCTTTTTATGTCTTTCACGAATAAACACACATTCATACACACGTGAATATCTATATACTATGACATAAGCCATTGCATGTTTTATGTTAACATATCTTTGAACTTACACATATATACAGGGAATACAAAGAGAGTAGTCATCATGTATCTTCACTAACAAAGAGAAATTAAGAATCCTATAGATATTCAATTTAAAATGAGAATGTTCTCGTAAGAATAATATGATGAATTGGAAGCAAATATATCTTAACCAAAGATGTGCCAGTGTTGCAGCAAGTTCCCTTGTGCCGGAAGTTACCCCACTTGATGGTATGGAATGCTACTTGTGAGTTATTTCCAAGGATTGAAAAGTCCTTGAAAATTATGATGCACAGAATGAAAATCGGAGCAGTTGTATGTATTTTAAACATTATGTTATTCGTTGGTTGCCCTAAAAGATGACATTTACTTTGCCAAATTGTCATCATATAGCATTTACGATAATCGTGAGAAAACTGATAAGATAAGCTATTTTTTGTTATTTACGTATTAAGGCCCAAAAGAAAACTTGGCGACGAAATTATAACTTCCATCACTATAGACGTAAAAATGTTATCAAATAATTGTTCACTCTTTTAGTACTCACTGTCCAACTGATTGGTTTGACTGCTGAAAACCAATACAGGAAGGGAATTTTTCTAAAGAGCGTTCTTGTCTCAGAATTTGTCTAAGAATAACTTATGTCCATGGTTGCGAAATTACATTCATTGAAATAAAGGATGAATTTAATACCGAAACGAAGTAAATTTACGCGTAAGACGCGATTTGTTTCGTTTTCGAAATAAACACAAAACAATATCAGTTAGTGGCTATTAAAGGTTTTGTTAAAAATGCCGTCGCTTTCAGTATAAATAAGTATTTTCTACAAATTTTTCAGTTCCACGCACAATACAGTAGAAGCTTTATCTGTAACACAATAAGTGACAGCGAGGATAGAGCACTCGCTTCCTGTGCTCATGGATACTGGTTCAATTATCGCAGGAGTGTATTGGCCATAACATTTCAGAACTCATTTTACGAAAGAAAACTATAGGTACCGACCTTAAAAGCTTACCATCTCGTTTAGGACGTTAATAATAACACAATCAATCTAACGGAATAAATGATCACGACTTCAAGATACTGACCTGTGTGTAACAAGGATTCTACGATAATCATTCAGATTGGTAGTGTAGAGGGGTAAGCTTCGAGCCCCATATCAACTTCTTACAATGCTAAATATAATATTTCTTGATAAAACAGAACTATTACATGAAAGTAAAAGAAAGTGGAATTATATTATTTATTGTATCGGTTAAACAATTATTGTATATTTAATTTCAATAATTTTATATTAAACTAATTTCATCATTAGAAGCTTATCACCTCTTTTTAATAACTTTAATTTTGAATACAAACATTTAAAACTATTTTTGTACAGGAATTCGTACAACGTACAGAAGCACAGCTTTAGTTTTCTATTACGAATGGCTTATATAAGAATTGAAATTTATGCCTTTGCTTCATCTGACTTTTGTTGCATCTGCTTTTAAAGTAGGTAGACTAAAAAGTAGAGTTTTCTGCTATTCTGAACATTTTAAATTCTAATTTATATTGACTGTCCTATAAAGGAAAATAATATATTTCAATGAATTACTATTGAAAGTTTTCCTAAGTTTAATAGAGATTTATTGTGTACAGAATGATTTGATTTTGATTCCTTTTGCGATTAAAATGGGTCGTTTTGAGATCGACTTACTGACAAAAATAACTCTAACAAACACAGTGGCGTAGCGCCATTTTCTGGTTAATGGGAGGCCATTCTTCGTAACAAATGGCAAATATGAAATGACATGATTACGTACATACAAATTGGCACTAACGCAGCACGGACATTTGTAAGTAGTTCAGTTTGCAGAATTTAGAAAATGAGATTACAAGGCCACCATTAGCCTTTGCATTGGCTACCCCACTGAGCATACTTCAAGTATATTTAAAGAGAGGATTGGAAACAAAGCTTTATATAAATAGTTTATACAAGGGAAACACAATGAGTTTCCTATATTTGTAAACAAAATACTATCGGATCTCTATATAACGTTACTAGGTAATTCTCTAGAAAGTATGACGCAAGTTTCTTTTTCTTGTTTTCTATAGATCCGTCCGTCCTCCTTGTTCAACGCATATTCCAATGCCATAACGAAGGTAAGAATAGACGATTTTTTCTGATCTTGTTTCTATTCAATCTGTTCTAGTGAATAGTTATACTTACTTGAACTACGAGTTGCATAGGCGACCATATAAAGAACAGACGTATGAATCCAATTCTTTTCCTATTACTCTGAAATGTGAATGGCAAATAAAATTGAAAAGAAATAAAAATTAGCCTCAATTCCTTGAATCAGAGTATACAAAGCAGAGGGTAAAGATAGATATTTTCTTTTCATGTAATCACACTCAAGTTTCATAGTGGACGGATTTGAAGAAAAAGTAAATGAAGAAGAAACAAAGAATTTCAACTAACAATGTCCTGAACGTTACGTAGTGAGATCTTGTTTTTCTTACTGCTTTACTACAATTCAAATTATATATATGGTTAAAAGATTTTCTCTACTTAAACACAGATTTTTATCACAAACTCTTTTTGTGTACTTTGTTAACAAACTTACGGTAAAATACAGTACACTCCTATTCCTTAAAGACTAAAACTTGCGATGTTGGCATTTGAAAAATAATTCAGCTGCAGATGCGGAACGTTGTCAATGGAAAACTTCTAAGAATAAGTCGCCCCTACTTCTACAATGCTTCATATTTACAGGGTGTATTGTTATTGTTTGTTATTATTATTGTTTCGGTTTGTAGGAATCATCTGACGATATGGCATGTATGATAATATGACGGACCTTTGAGCTGAAAACATTAAACGTTTGAGGAAACGTCTCAAAGTTCATCTATTGTTGAATTTTGGGACAATACCAGTTGTCGATATAATTGTGGGACATATATGTACATACTTAAGTTAATATGAAACGCATTTCTTTAATTTCGGAGCTTAGTTCTAAATATTTGTTTATCTTCGTAGCGCACGTTGTTTGTAGGTTATAGTTGAGAGGAATTGTGATGTCTATGATGCCTCTTTGTTTTATCAACCAGAAGAATGTCTGGTCTGCTTACTTTGTTTTATATCTTCTTATTTTGCGATCCCAGTATAATGTGTATCAATCGTTCTGTGACATTTCTAGTATTTGTAGTAGGGTGAGTTGTCTGGTATGAGCTTGCTGTGTTTCATTATCTGTTGCTATTTTCGTTCAATTGTTTTGCCTATTCGTAAAATCAAAGTTAGCGAGTGTGGTGTGACGCATCCTCCACTTACGTGTTCCATAGTATCATTATTGGTGTTTCACCTTCTTCATTTGTCATCGATTGTTTCTTTCCTATAGTGTCTTGTTGGAATGATCCTGTCTTAGATTGCCATCATCAATCCTGCTCTTTCACTGTGCGTTTGTTTTAACCATATATTTTTAGGCGTCTTTGTCGACCTATGGACTATCTAGTTGGTTAGCATTTGTACCGTGTAGCTCTTTCTGTTTACAATTTGTTATTTTAGGCTGATCTTCGTCATTGTTGTCTTTCCTGTAGCTTTAATGGTGTGCCACTCAAATCCTTTTCAGAGATAACTTTGAACATTTTATTCTGTTTGTTCAGGAAATAGTGTCTCAGATTAGCAATTTCGGTGAGGTGTAATTGTTTTACATGTAGAATTCCCATGCCTTCTAGTTTGGATGGTAGTGCGATTTGTTCAGTTGCTATCCTGGGATGATGCATTCAGTGTCTCGTCATGTTAGTTCTGATAGCTCTGTTTAGGTCTTCTAAATGGACAGTACCTGTCCATTTAATGACTCTGAATGAGTATGTTAGGATTGGAATGGCGTGTGCATTTATGGCTTTGACTTTTTTACCTTTCCTTAGGTAGATTTCTAGAATAAGGTTGACTCTATCCTGGAATGCCTCTTTTAGTTTCAGTTTAATTTTAGATTAATGGACACTGCAAAGTTCAAGAAAAAATCTAGGTAACATATTTGTAGCATTCTTCTTCTGTGAGTGCTTCAATAATTTGTGAACCTGATCTATTGATAATCCATCTTCTATCGTTACTGTGCTTTTCGTTACCCGGAGTGTTTTCCATTTTTACGTCCAAAAGTTCATTCTGATCGATGTGCTAAATTTTGCGGTGATACTTAGAAATATGTTTATCTTTTCGCGGGACCTTGCATACAGTTTCATATCATCATGTGTAAGAGATTATTAATCGTATATTTCTTGTTTCGCGGCATTTGAGGGTAAATCCGTAGTTGGTACATTTGAGTGTACGTCTTAGTGGGTTTAGCACCATACAGAACCATAGTGCACTGAAGGAGTCTTCTTGGAATGTCCCGTTTGATATTTGTATTGGTCTTCTCCTAGGTTAGTCGCTTCTCCTAGTAGGCGTAGTACTGTTGTCCATGTTGCCATGGCATGTTTTAGGAATTTTGCTATGCTCTCGTTAATTTTGTATATTTTGAGGATGTGATTAGGTAGGAATGGGGTACACTGTCAATCTTTCCTCTAATCGATGTACACCATATGTAGGTTTCTTTTCTCTTTGATTGCCTGGGCTGTGATTACCATATATATTATAATTTGTCTTTGCATGCTCTTGTTTTGCGTTCCACATATTCTGTTCAGTAAATATTGGGGTCATTTCTTGGTATATTTCTAGGAGTTCTGATCTGTATCCTACTAGGCAATTCTCAAAAATTGATAATTTCATGTAGCATTTTATAGAATTTTCATGATTGCAATATACGAAACAAGAAATTGTACCATCGGCAAAGACAGAAGCAGTTTTTCTAATCACATTAGTTTTCTGAATTCACTTCTTTCAGGACATAATAGCATACCATAAAAATGTACTGACAAACTTAAATTTTCAAAATAATAATAATAATATATCTATTGTTGGCCCAACGACATGAAACGAAATAATAATATCAGAAAATTTTATTAGTAGAGCTGATAATAATCTAACTCTGCTAATCATAAACCATATATTTAAGATGCATTGTTTTCTATTTACTTGAAACAATTAAGAATACCTAAATTTAGTTCTAGTGTATTTCGTATGGAACTAAGTACTATTCAGGCATATGAATAGTTACTGAATCCAACGAAACTAAAACACATCAATAGGGAGTCTGCGTTATATGGATACACTATAGTGATTTTCTTCCCCAAGGAAAGAGTAAAGAAGGCAGCGATGGCTATGCAATAAAAGTGAAGCAAATATCAACCATTACAGTAACTCGAAACAAAACGTGACATGCGGATTCTGAAACAAAAGGCGAGAATATCTGACGCAGAAGGTTCAGGAGATAGATGAAAACGACAAGACAAATACGTACGAGAGTTATACAAAGAAGTAAACTCGTTAAAAAAACTACCAGTCGAGGTTATGCATGATAAGAATGAACGCGGAGATATTCCGACCGATCCGGCTAAAATTATGTATGTGTGGAGAAGTTATTTCGACAAACTTTTAAATGTACGCAACGGAGAACATACAGAGGATTCTGAAAGTTATTCCGCAGAACCTTTTATACCCGAATTAAGCGAGACCAAGGTCGAAATGTTGATAAAGAAATGGAAAAAATTCAAATCACAGGGAATAGACATTATCCTAGTCATTAGATATTAGACAATATCCTAGCCGAATAGTTTAAAGAGGGAGGAACGGCAATAATCAAGAACTACATAAATTGATAAGTGATATATGGTGAAACGAGAAGCTTCCAAAGTAATGGAAAACCTTAATAAAAGTTCCAGATTATAAAAGGCAATAAATCGAACTGTAACAATTACCGCTGAATATCTTTACTCACAGCATGTTACAAAGTATAGAGTAATATACTACTATCCCGCCTAAGCATATACGTAGAAGAAATAATGCAATATCACCAATATTGATTTAGAAGAAATAGATCCACCGTGCACGTTGGACCAGATTTTTACTTTGAGACAAATCTTAGAGAAAAAATGAGAATACAATGGGACTGTTCACCAGTTATTCATTGATTTTAAGAAAACTTCTGTTTCTATTAAAAGGGAAATTTATATAATATCCTGGTATGATTTGGAATTCCGAAAAAAACTTGTTCAACTAGTGAGGATGTGTCTCAGCAACCCCATAAATAGAGTACTATTGTTTCGAGATTCATAGCGGATTGAAGCAGGGTGATGCCTTGTCATCACTACTGTTTACCTTGCGTTAGAATATGAGATTCAGAAACTAAAAGATGACAAAAAGGGCCTAACATTGAATGGCTAGAATCAACTGTTTTTATATGCGGATTATGTAAATTTCATAAGGGACTATATAGATACACTACAAAGTAATACCGATGTCTTAGGAGAAGCGTGCGATGAGATAGGTCTACAGGTAAGCATAGAGAAAACAAAATACATAATAAGTCGAAATAGTGGAAAAGAATGAAATAGATACGTGACAATAAGAATGAAAACATGAAGAAAGGAAACAGCCATGTAGCTCGGATGGGGGGAAAAACGAAGATTAAATTCTACCGTGACTGGTAAGCAGGATCGAAGGAGACCATTGGGAAGACCGAAACTACGTTGGGATTATAATATGAGTAGGGAATTGAATCATATGATAAACGTTTGTTACTGCGGCGGTGAACTTGCGAGTTCCGTAATCCATAGAATAAGTAAGGGTAGAGTAATATCAGATTTGACAGGTTCAGCGATAGAGAATGTTAACCCTCAAAGAACTAAGGATTTCATTGTTATTTCCTCGCAACCATCTTGTAGAGCAACTCAATTGTCGATTTCGGACGGTTCAGTGATCAGACATTTTTGTCTCTTTAATACAAACGACAGAAGTTGTACGAAACGATGACATAAAACAAAAACGCTGTAAAAAGCGGTTTCCTAAAATTGAGAAAAATAGTTCTTACGTATGTCCCGAAACACAGCATCCTCATTTAATTTAAAATCAAAACATGCTAGATTAGAAATGAGCTCATTGATCAGATTTCCGAGCGAGCATGTTCTTATTTTAAATTAAAGAGAATTTTTTGATATCTGGTTTCTGAAAGAAAAAAAAAAGGTACACAAATATGAACTTTTCCCCTCAAATTTTAAGAAACGTTTTCTTACCATACACACAGTGAGGAATGGCACGAAATAGAAATACAAAACGAAACATGGTAAGGTAAACGCTGAAAGTGTAACTGGAGACATGTAAGAAATACTACTCCAATCTCAAGTTGGTTGATAAAAATAGTAACCTGACCACGACCTATCCGATGTGCTTTTGCAGACCAATAATCTAAGCATTATCGTGAAGGCGTTCTATTCGCAAATCGATAACTTGAAAGCTAGAGGCGTGCAAAGTTAGTACAGCAGCGTCACAAACGACTTCAAATGTCCAGAAATGGTAAGTAACAAGCTGTCAGGTTAATAAATTATAATAAAAGACGCGCCCAATACATCCACTTCTGCAAAGTTTATGATTGAAGGGAGAATTCAATACTTGCCGTATGAAATCATGGTAACTTTGATAATGAAATTCCTACGTAGAGAAACGTCTATGCAGAGCCCTTCAATTATAAACTTTGCTGAAATAGATGTATTGGGTAAAGCTTAGATTGTATTCGCTAAAGCGACATATATATATATTTAATCACCTTGTTGTTTGTGATCAGGCCTTAAATTTGCACGCATCTTGCTCCGAAAGTAAACATGTTTCGAAAGTTTTACAAAGGAATTTTTGTCACGTTTTGAGGTCCCCTGCATGCTCGTATAGATTTTATTCACCACTTTTCCAACACCCTGATTGACTGTAATGGCTATTAAGCATGACTATTCACAATCTGAAAAACCATTGTCATTCATAGGTTAAGACAATTGAACGAGAATATATCTGTCTTGTCATTGAGCCCCCATGGAACACCCGTTTTCTCGCGGGACTCGGAATAACGGTAAATAATATATTTCTGTCAACAGTAGCAGTATGCGCTAACAATTGTGTTTAGGAAAGAGTCTCAATCAAGATCACTCCTGTGGGCTCTAGATGGCTTTACACCGCAACTGGTGTGCACTTTTCCTGAAACTTTGAACGACATCAGATGGGTCGTGGTCGGGTACTTACCTGGTGAGTAAAACATGCGTTGTATGTAAAGGTTTTCTACATTTCATCTTCATATTGTCAGCAAACAAATTCAGTTACTTCTATTGTTGCACCAGCTTTGGTAATTCCTGGTCAATAAACGTTGTTGTCAAGGCAACCACTCCATTTAGTAACAACAATATCAGTACGGGCAAAATCCATATATTTCCTAACTGCTTTTTGAAATGCGGATAAATCAATCAAAAAATTATAAAATCCTTACATGAATCATTAATTTAACATTTTGTCGAAATTTTAAACGAATCATCGGTCACAATTAAGTCCTTGTCTTAGTCAGTCTCGTCACGCTCATCTATGTGCCAATAGTTAAAATGTTTTATGTCCATAAATAACGTTATGAGTGATAATTTTGTGAAAGATTGACGCAGGAAATGCTGATGTTGGTGATGTCCTGCTGACGGATGGGGTTAACAACTGCTTCGGTATCTTTGTGATAGCGCTCTTTGACGAATAGCTGCAAATGTCGGAGCCACGATTTGACAAGTGTCTTAAAATATTGCATCAGCAATATGCAAACATAATATTTATATGTAGGTAACTTTTGTACATAATATTTTCAAAATTCCCTTTCTTTTACCTGCTAATCTAAGGCGGATTTTGCGATAAAGTTTCGCATATAGTATCACAGTACGACAGTGACTAAACTGTTCTAATTAGCGGATATGTACATCAAAAGCCAGCTGAAAGTGTTTGAACTCAGTCATATATAAACAATATCCGAGTAGTAGAGCCGATGATGTTGGTTACTGGATTTCGCAATAAAATTTCAATGAACCACAGAGCAAAACTGGAAAGACACTATATTCCTTTAAAAGAAGTAAAAGTATAATTTGAGAAAAAGAAAACATTTTTGTTAAAGATATTTCATTACCTTTCTTTCTTTACTTTCATTCCAAAGGATATTTGATCTCCATTTATCTTTACCGCTACTCCTCCCCCTTCCCAGTAACTTGCTTTCTCTTTTCCAAATCGTTGGTCTTTCACCATGACGAAGCGCTTACACATCCACTTCAAAGAGAGAATAACTAGAAACTTTGGGCTGAAATGTGAGAGTGTTCAAACGTGTTCTCCACCTTCATTACATTGCTATAGCCTGCAGGTAAAAGCGAAGAATAATTAATTGTTTTAATTAGCGAAGAAACTAGTGTGCAGGTTGGTTTCGGGGAACGGGGAGGATAAGAAAGTCAAAAAGAGACACAGAAATGGAGCGAGTGAGAGGAAATGTGAATGTATGTGTTAGTGTTCGTGATGTTATGTCTGTGTGTGTGTTGAGACAGAGATATGGGGGGGGAGTGGTATTTATCTTCGCCTACTACCTTTAGTTTTCGTTGTCATAGGTGGAGGTTGAGAAAAGTCCGTTGATGAGATAAAGTTGAGCAAAACTTAGATTCTGCCGAATATTAATAGCGTTTTCCAACAGAGTTTCTCGTTTAGTGAGTGAGTGTGTTGTGGGATGGGGCTCCTCAGGGAAGTATATTTTGTTGTTAACCTTAAAAACAAATTGAAGAAGACTTAAATTTAGTTTATTTTCCTCCTTTAAACTTGAAACAAAATGTCATTTAATAATGATACTTCAATCAGGGTTACCAGTCTTCTTAGTTTTGAAGAACACATGTTCCATTTCATCTTACTATGCTGTTTTTCCTCTTTTTTCCCTAAGTCTCTTGAAATCCCTCCTTTATATCAGCATTTCTCTGAATGTTTAAAGCTATACAACTTGTACTGTATTATTCCTGTACACAACCTAAATATTGAATGAGTTGCTAGATTACTTGGTCTTAAGTACAAGTTATCATTGTCGGTATAAGGATTTATTGTCGATAACGCAATGTGAAACTTGTACTTTTAATCAAGCTTTATTGAAGATTTATTCAAACCGAAATCGTAATAATCATAGTTGTAGTCACTAGTAATAGAAAATATTTTAGATTCATTCTGGTAACTTTCTCACTATTAAACAATTGTTACCAGTTTGATTAACAACTTTCCTCTTTATATTGATACTTTAAGTGATCAGAGATTCTGTCAAACCCTCCCAAGTTATCGAGTACACACCCCAACTTTAATTCTTTTACGGTTAAATATCTATAGAAATCTTACAAAACTCTAGTTATACCCCTCCAATATTGATCTTACACCACCCCCAAACTGAAAGTCATTGGCACAATCTCTGCACGTGATGATGTATCTCAAGACAACCCATTGGTATATTTCGGTAATAGTTTGGTTAGATTATACATATCTTACTCTGCTATTACTAATTTAAAAGTTATAATAAAAATGTTTGTTACTAAAATATGAACTAACTGGTTTACCAGCTGTTAATCCAATGTTCTTTCATTACTATTTATTACTCGGTGCGACGGAACGTGCGGTAAAACTGTAATATTTCACCTAAATTATTCTTTAAAATCTAGAAAAGTTAGAGCTAAGCTTATACTAACAATTGCGAATGTTCTGGTCCCTTGATAGCATTTGAGACAAACAAACATATATTTTTATAAAATAGGTCGGCAACACTGACAACTGGGGTACTTAGGGACGGGAACAACCCACAATATTCTTATTATGTTGAATTATGTTTGTACCAAGTTTGGTGCGAATAAGTTTAAAAGCATGGAAACAAATTTAAACATTCAATACAAAATTTTAAAGTGGCTGGCAATTTCGACATCTAACAAGCAAGGTTGTTTCAGAAACTCTGAGCTAATCTGGCCAAGACCTTTACAACGACACCTCAACCACTTCTGTCAGAAGTAAAAAAAAATAAACACTTTATGAACATAAAATATTAGTTTGAGCGCTTGGCGCGAAATTTAAAACACGAAAAATACCAACCAAAGAATATTCTTATTTACAGCAAGAGAATTTTATAAACATGGGTGCACTTTACTTGACGATAGTCATATATGATTGTAAAATAAAAGTTTGTTTAAGATGGTATGGTACTGAAATGTACTTAATGACCAAAATGGTAAATAGGAGTTTATTGTAGCAAACCTATACTGCAAGTATTTGGGAATACTGCTTTAATGTGTTTAGCAATTCTAGAATGATGGTTAGTTACGCAATCAACAACATTAATAAAGTATGGCTACCTACAGGTACTATGTTTTGTTTGCTTTCACAACTTTATGAATAATATCTCTTGGTGCGAGTTTACGAGTTACTCTCCCATTTAACGCAATTAAGAATAGTAATATTCAAGAGATATTAACTTCTCTACGCCTTATGATTCCTGAGGTTTATTTTTGGACACGGACTGGCCTGAGCAAAAGGTGCCAAAAGGTTATAAATAAATTTAAGTTCAAATTCAAACGGACAGACAGACGGGGAGACTCTGCCTGATTAACAGGTCCCATTTTGTTATTGACGCTATCGAAGTCCTAAAAACTGTAAACAAATTATGGTTCTGTTGGGCTATGTTTCTTTTTCGAGATTTTAAATAATACTCATTTTTTTAAGCTTTACTATCATTCTTTGAAAAAAAAATGATCTGCACAACCTCCTTTAATCGGATCCGTCATACAAGTGACAATTAGCTTTATTGAATACAATACATCACTTGAGTTGGGCAGTGATTTTTCTTTATCCTGACTGAAACGTGTGCTTCAATGCAAAAATTGTAATAAAAATAAGATAATATAATACAAGCTGTAATTTTTTGCATGCAATTTTCTTGATACTTCTTAAACTTAAAATTTAGTAGTTTTATTCATAAATTGTAACCTCTAGTAGCTTCTTCTTAATATACTTTTAATATTTACAGCGTTTCTTTTCCGGAGGATCATTGGTCGAAATTTGGACACTACTCTAAAATCATTTAATCACTGAGAATATATTTAGTTTGATTATATCAGAATAATTTAGTTAGGTAAGAGAAATGAAATTGGTTATTTCATTGAGCCTTTCACTTTGCTTGATGTCAGGTTCGATTTGGTTTGGTGTAGTCAGGTCATTATAACATGTACACAAGTATCTGGCCTGATCCAAAGCATAAATTTAATAATATGTGCTTACGAATAAACATGGATGGACCATTTAATGTTAGAAAAAGTGATCCTTATGGTTGACCTATAATTTGTTGTATTGTACAGTTCGGTTTCACTCCTTCGGATAGGTCCTAAAACTATTTAGAAGAAACCAACGACACCTAACAGTCTGTTGTTACAGACACACAGAAAATTAATGTGAAAATTTTAATTCTTTTTTATTATTCAGATTGCTTGTTACCTAGAAAAGAATAAAAAGGCTTCCGAACTTTATCTGGAAATTTCTGCACAAATTAAAAATGTAGAAAGTGAACTGAGGTTTACTCATTTAAATTGGCTTTATTTTAAACTAGGTGATATACCCATCCGTTAGTGCGGAGCCAAATGTATTTGGTAGGTATTCAAATCAACAAGATTATCAACACTGACCAAGAACTTCACATACTACTTTTTGTATGATGTCGAATAATATTCGTGCCAACTTTAGTACGAATAAATCCAACTTCATGGGAGATATAATTTCCATATAATTTTGAAACACTGGCAATTATGGTGCTTGAGGATGGAGAGAACCACAGTAT
>JAGDQP010038826.1:4704-17997 GCA_022664845.1 Lepisma saccharinum
ACTCTGATATTAATAAGAATCAAGAAGGCATAGATTCATTCCAGTAGCTTCAAAAATACAACTGTAGAGAACAGTTAAATGGAATTGGAAATAAGATTTACAAAATAATACTCTTTAGAAATCATATCAGAATAGGAAGAAGTATTCAATGAATTCACATTAGAAAAACTTACGCAGCTCTGTGTTGTTCATGAGTAGGTGGATTGTTTCCATATCCAACGACGTAGCTTCTGCCACTAGATCCCAGAGCATAGTCGATCTGGCTTTTAGCGAGTTGTCTGTATGCACTTGGATTGATGTTCAGTTGGTTAGCTGCCTACAATACAAATAAATATTCCTTTAATGTAAAAAAAAATCAATTTATTTGTAATGTGACATTTTGACGTCATTAAAGATGTGATTGAGACTGACAGAGATTTGATGATCATTATTAGTGAACAAATGTTATATAGTTGTTATCTTACATAATCAGATAACATGAGGTAAGATCACTCTTCTTCTAACATGTAATTAGTACAGTAGAAGTCCGATAGTCCGGCACCTTCGGGACCGGCCCGGTGCCGGATTACCGAAAATGCCGGACTATTAGGCGGTACCTCTTACTACTGGTATAGGCTAAGCCGTACAGCGAAACAATGAACTGAACCTGTGTGTGGTAACAACCGAGATCAGCCGAGTAAAGTCCGAAAGCTTCCGAATGCTTCCGAACAATGCTGGTGCGTCTAGCAGTAGCAGACGCGTACTGGACACTTCCGAGTGGTTCCGAACCGCGCCAAGCGCTTTCAACCGTCGTTCACAAGCGTTTACAGGAAAAAAAACTGAGATGGTGCCGAACAATCGGGCGTTCCGGACTGCTGGATGCAGGTCTATCAGACTTCTACTGTAAATATTACCGCGCTTTTCGTTTCTTGACGTTCATATACAATTCTTTCAGATAAATTTACAAGATATTTCTTCTGAAATTAGCATAATTGCCGCTGAGACTATGTAAATAGTAATCACTTCAAACGTTTATTCACAATATTGTTGTAAAAGTATGTTTGAGGAAAAAAACTTTTGATGCAATATGGTTAAATATTTCGCAGTATATCCTAAATACGTATACTGTAAATATATACGGGCAGAGGAATGCTCCTTTCCACACACATGAAAAATGCGGAATTTTCAAACATTTTGAGCGGAATGATTGAACGCTCTTTTGCAGAGCGGAATTTTCAATCGAAAAAGAGTGGTTTCTTATAAAATAATCTCATTTCGGGTGGAAAATGTGCTCTTTCCAAATGAAATTTCAAAAGTTTGGATGTATTTTAGTTTCTCAAACTTAAAAGAGTAATTTCTTATTGATTCCTAAACTTGAAGGAGCTATTTCTCATCTTTTTTGAGTGGTTTATTGTTCAATTTCTAGTCTTTTTAGAGTGATTCGCAATGCATCTTGGGAGACAACTACTAGTCAACTTTGTTATCCGCAATTTGTAACTGATAAATTTATAGTGTTGCGTTTAGTTAAATAAAACTTTAACATTTCTCTTTCAGAAAATATACCATAAGATGTCAGAAGTAAGATATATATGATATTTGAACGTTGTTCTACCTGACAAGACGGAATAAATAGTTTCACTCTAAAAGTGTGGTCTCTCTTTCCGCTCAAATCGAGAGGAATTTCACTGTTTTGATTTAGTGTGCACTTGGAAAGCACAAAAATAAAAAAAGGAGAGTGTAACATGAAGGGAATGACTTATAAAGTTTGAAGAAACGTCTGATTATAATAGCTAAGTTACAGGTGCACTTCAGTAAATCCTACAGTTATATACGCAATTGATATTTTACTGTATTTCATAAACATGGATGAGTATACGCAGAAAGAAAATGAGAAACAGACACACACACACACACACGAACACACACAAAGAAGAAGTGAGAAAAATATGGTTTATTACAAAGAGACTTTTCTTGGTTGCTTAAGATGGAACTGTATCCATCGAGCATTATAAATCTTTTCAAGTATTAGGACGTCATAATGATGTGCAAAAAAACAATGAGCTACCAAACCAGGTTGATGGTTAGATAAATAAATCTGAACAAGTCCAAATGTGCAAATAACTCTCTCATTTGTAGTGACATGTTAGGAACTATATCCATATGTTGTTGCACCATAGAACTTTTCCACTATTTGTACAAGTTTTTTATACACGGAGGAAATACTAGTCAGATAGAGTAAAGAAATGACATTCTCTATAACGTCGATTTCATGACGTACCCAGTTTGTGTTGTCAATCTGTCATTTGAGTGACTCTAAAGGACGGAGATGAAGATAAAAAATATGAGAAAAAGGGCTTAAAGTTAGAATGTCATAAATTCTGGCTACAATCCTTAGATTTGTCATGTTAATGCTTTCCCACGTTGGCCCCTTCTGCTCTTTGTACAAAAATGGATACAGTATTTTTGTTTTATGTTTCCTATCGCATATAGAGGATACGCATAACTAAAATATCCTAAAAATATAACTTGTATCCATGTGCATGCACACTCATTGCAAATTAATTATGTGGAAACCAATCAGACACATATAGAGTTTAACAGAGCTCCATCAAATCATTTCCCAAGTGAATTCGCGATAAAACAAAAGATAAAATTTTGGTGTCTATAACTTTGCTTCGTTTCCGACATAGAGGTGTCCAAAATTCAAACCGAAAATCGATTTCTTACAATGAAAGTACGCATAATATTACGCGAAAAAGTATAAAAGCTGAATTAAGATCACTTTTGTTTCTGATGGTTGATTTGTATCAATAGAGTAGGCGCTTTATTGCATGCTAAACATCTGCTTGTAATGATACAATATCATATAAGTAGTATGAAACATAGTGTTTCAAAACTATGAATATGATTTGAACATAAACGTAAAAATATACACGTATTTCACATGCTCTATTTATTATAATTGGGTAATATCACACAAGCCGACGAAGATCTTCCAAACCGTTTAAATTAAAATGTTATTTTTTTCAATTGGAGAACAAGGAAAATATGCACCAGACCTTATTCTTACCTCTAAACACAAGAATGCAACGTTGGCAGCGTATCTGAGTGTTCCCCACTGACTGAGGTAGAGTAATCCCTTGGGAGTTTTCTGTTGGCTGGTATTCATGTAATCACAGAAGTCTTGAGCACGGGTCAAGTATTCGCTACCACCGGTCAACTCACCCAAAAGGATCTGGAAGAAATTCATATTTGTAGTAACCATTTTTCAAAAACATATGCGAATCATAACATACAATCCCACCTGAGGTTTTCTGCAGTGGCTTGAACTAATCTAAAAATGAGATTGATTAACAATTTATACATTATTACACACGACTTCCTTCTTGACTGCTGAGAGATTCTTTCAACATAAATATCTACTTAACCCACATCGTATTGTTACCAAATCAACCACTGTTGAACGTCAGTTGCCTCTATACCTCCGCAAAATTGAAACTAATTATGCAATACTTGTTTTAACAGTCGGTCCAAATTAGAAGTAGCAGTTCAGTATGTATTTTAAATGCTTTATATGATTCAAATAAGAAGCCTTAATGGAACGTCTGGACATCTTAACATGAGTAAATAGAATAAAATCTGTCCAAGTCTCCTTTAACATCTACCGTTAACATTTAAATAATTCAAATATTTTCCCAGGATTAATTTCGAATGTATCTCCAATAACATGACGTTCAACAGTTTCGAAGCTAACGCTGCAACTGTTTCGGTTTCAGTATTACGAATCAGTAATAAACTACTAAAACAAACTGCAACCTATATAATATTCATACTGTTTACATTCAAATTATCACAGAAAAATAAAAAGGGATAAACATCGAAAACTGTTGATCTTGGAACCAAAGGAATTAAAGACTAAGAAAGATTCCATCTTATACTGAAGAGATCAATAAATATAATAACCGAGCATGTGATAAAATATCTCCATTCTAGTTTGAAATTAGCTAATCTTATATTCGTCTATATACTGAATCTGGTACAGTAACATTAGATTAATATAGACACGAACAGGCAATTATTATGGAATGTGTTCCTTAAAAGGAACAAACTCATTTTTCTATCATTTTCCAAATTATTTCACAGTGAGTGGTATCTCTGACTTTTAGTCTTACCTGTACTCCAGCAACTTTGTTGTCCCATCCGAAGTCACCTGGTCTGTAACTAAGTCCATATTGATTGTACAAGCTCTCAGCTTGGTTCAAGTAAGACTGGTCATTGGTAGCATAGTACAACCAAGCAGCGGCCCACACAATTTCATCCTTGAAGTCGTAGGAGCTGAGAAGAGTAGCAAAAGAATATGTTGTTGAATACAATGATTGAAAATTAGCTGCTTTAACAGTTTTCAGTTATAAGATGTGAAAAATATTACGTTATCATTCATGCAGAAATGTTGTTACATAACCATGCATGAACAGTATTTTAATTGTTTGATTGGAAGATATGGATGAAAGTTTAATCTAGGTAAATTTATTCTGAAATTAACATTCAAAATTCATTGACAACGTTTCCAAATATGAATATAAAGACTGCTACTTTCGCGTCAAATGCACCCAGATCGATCGATGTGAGGACGCAAGTGGTTTGGTAATATTTAAAATTCCAGGTCCTATGCTGAATACCTTAACTTCATCGTATGGGAGGAAATAACAATTTACGTGTGCAGAATCCATTTGTTCCTATATCTGCCTCTGGTCAGAACTCCCATCACCGTAATGATAACGGCTGTATGTTCAAAATTTTATTGGAAATGTTGGCATTATTTAACGAACATCGCTGCAAGAATCTGCTGTGAAAATATAGGCATTTTTAATAGACTTCGATTTACTGATACTGGAAGTACGATGTGCAAATGATTCACGGGACTAAATATGTTGGCAGACAAGCAATAATTTTCATATAGTTAAGTTAAGAATCCGTAATAACAGCGCTGTTTGCACGAGAAAGTAAAACATATTTATCTCATATTTTATCATAGTAATATAACAGTTTCTAGGATGTCCTCTTGTGATTTGAACCTCTGCTAAAAAGAAATTGTCTTACCATCTTTCAATATAGTTTACCTATAGTTTATTTATACATTGCGATTAAAAGAAGAAACCAACGGATATTAAGTTTGTAAACGATATGATTGACACGGGGGACCAATGTTCAATAAAGAATGATCAATGCAATTAAGGGTTTTCAAACGACATAAAGATTTCAAAAAATACAATGAACATTTTCCGAGACTTGAAGCTGTATCTGCTACAAAACAAGCATCTACTATTTCGACTTCGGGAAGCAGCACTAGGTCTTACAATGTGCTGACATTAGTGACGTTTCTTAGTGGACTGTACATAACAAGTACCCAGCGCTCAAGCTACTGGACCTACTGTTGTGAAGAAAACGGTTTCTGCTGCATGTAGACGCGTGCTTTCCAAATAGGAACTAAGTTCACCGCAGTACTTGTTTGTTCTTTGTCCTCGGCTAGCCACGTTGTTTTCTCGTGGTTCCTGTAACAACTATTAAAATTGAAACTGGTTTCAATACACACCCTTTTTAAGATGACACGACAACAGACCGATACTGTTCCCCTCTAAAGTTGATATTGGGAACTCAGTTTACTACCTAAACTCTTATCATCTTTGACTCTACACAAGAGTGATGTTATGGAAGCTCATAACGCTACAATGTATCCGTATTACCTTTGTTAGCGAAACTTTTATTAAGATGTTGAGTAGACAGATAGATAGATTTTTATATAGACATAAAAGCTATAGTATACCGGTATATACGATATAGAGATTAACATATCTAAGGAATATGTTATCACTATGTACTTTAATAAGTTCTTACTTGTAGAAAGAAGCAGCGTTCTGGATGGAGTCAGAGTATTTGCCTTGGTAGTTCAGGGCAAAGTCGAAAAGCTGCTTGGCGTGGGTCAGAAGTGTGGCAGAATAACCAGCATCGGCATCTTGGAAAACAATGGACGTGGCTGCCATAGCGGCTGCTGTCTCTCCAGCGAGGTCAGAACCTATCAACAAAGAAGGAAAACAGTATCAGCCCATGTTCGCAAAATATGGAAGTTTTTCTTAACAAAAAAGCGATAAGAAATTCTAGAACGAAATATTATTAAATGGACTTCGTAATTCTTACACAAACGAAATACACGAAAATCATATTTCACGTTTTATACACAGACCAACTTAATTACATACTGTCCATGTTTGTGACTCCTAATGTAGAAATTTCTTGGCCTACTTATGGCAAAAACAAATAGATTGAATGTTACACAAGTGACATCGTGTCTAGTAATAATACAGCACTATTTAAAACAAATTTTAAAATGTGGAAATGAACAGTTCAGCATTAAATAAACACTTCAACATTTAGTTAATACATTGTTTTTCTGCACATCATATTTAATTAATTATTATTTTATGAATTTTTACATATTTTTCTTTAATTCACAATGGTTCATAGTGTCCTCATATCTTGCAATCGTAAATTTAACTCATTTCCTGACACTATAGAAGGAAGCTATTTTGCACAACGAAGTAAGTCAGGTGACACTAGAGTCCATTGTTACTTTCCATGTATTTTTACATATTTTATTATACTAGAACTATTTTTTTAAAAAAATGAAATAATTTATCCTAAATTAAATAAAAGTATCCGAGAGCCAAAATAACTCGTGAAAAATATTTAAAAAATTACATTCTTAAACAATTTGTGCTAAAAAGTAAAAAATAATTTTGCTTATTCGTGACTGAAAAGGAAAGCATTCGACGCACAATTAAAGAATTTATACAGTGACTGTATATGAGCACGAACTCATCCTTTTCTTTCTAGTCATGTATAAACAACATTATTTTTCAATTTTAGTACGAATCGTTTAAGAGAAATATGTTTTTAGTTTTTTATTATTATTATTTTTGTCATTAAACAAAGAAAGCAACCGTTTTCAGTTACGATTTCTGACTGATACAAACAATAATTAATTTTTCCTACCTGGATGAGAGGTGTCAATCTTCCAGGCGGGTCTTTCCATGGTCATATCCTCTGGTCTTCCCCAGTAAGCGTGATCAGTGTTTCCATCTCCTACTTGACCGTAGAGTTCATTGGCACTCACATGAGCCTTGATGAAATAGTCTGTTCCCCATTTCAGAGCAGCTCTAAGATTTTGAGTTTCGCCTGCAGAGGATGAAGAACATTTAAATGACTTTATATTCTCTGTCGAAGGATATTGTAACTTCCATCTATTCTTTATGCAATTATTAAGTTGTTAAATTAAAACCAGGAATGCATATTGAAAATTCATTATTTTCTATAATGATTGCTAAAACACGTATATTATTAATAATAGTATTTGTTGAGAACATTGCCATAGAAAGCAAATCCGTTAAAATGACAAATTCAATGGCAAAGAATATGCTAATTTCATTCTTAATTGACCATTTACTTGTTCAAATACACAATAATTGCATTCATTCTATCTTGCATTAAATATTTAAAGACTTGTTTTATAAAATTCTGAATACATAGACCTTATATTTGAATTATACTCTATTCCAAGGAACAGTTAGAATGTGCTATCACACCTCAAGAGGAATTCGAAGAATAGAAAAATCTGTATGGATTTTATCGAGGTGCTTTCTAAAGTATTTTCATTATGCAATCTGATTGTGATGTCGAGGTTGAGTACTAATCAATGGATTCGAGTAATTGTAGTGTCCCGTTAATACTGTTTTTAGAACTTTCGGCTATGCTATACAGATTGTATTTGGAATAATGTCATTGCGGAATCCTATATCTTCGAATATTCCAAAAATCGTCTAACTTTGACTTGATGAAGACAAGGACGATAATATTTTGTTTGAATCTGGGGCTAATAATGCGAGTCATGAAAGTGAACTTACAAGATGGAGAAATCTGTAGTGACTAGGAAGAAGATAAAGAAGTAGAAGAGATCAGTGACTGTATAATTGGAGGAAGAAATGGTTACAGGAGGGAAACTGATTGCTCAGCACAGGGAAAATATATCCTAACATAGCTCTACATCTGTGTGGAAACAAGGCGGCTGGAAAGACATCCAGACTTTTCTTCATATCTGGAAATTTCCTGTTTTCAAACACCATTTTCTGTACATTTCAAACAGTTATATGTGAAAGTAAAGGCATGAGGTTTAATATCTCGGGTAAAAAGTACATCAACGTTAAACGTTCCTTAGTTATTTTTAGAAACCATCTCTTAGCCTTCTCTTTCTTAATACTTACAGCGAGCTTCGAAAGACGTTTATTGCCGGCCGGGTAGCCGTGCGGTCTGAGGCGTTAGTCCAACGGCTCGAAGGTCCCGGGTTGGGGTCCTGGCAGGGGCATGGGTGTGAATTTTAATTGGTTTTAAATGGACGAATCGTGACGGGTCGAAGTCTCAAAAGTTACTAGACTGGCCCATATAAAATAAAGTTTATCGAAAGATGTTAACTGAAATTTAGGACACACTGTAACGTTCCCTGTATTTTGTACCGAAATATTATGGCTACATTAAAGTGAAACACCTTTTTATTGATTTTCCTTACCTGCTGCATCATAGGCTGCCTTGTTGGAGAGGTAACCCCATGCAAGAACTGTCACGGTGTAAGCCATAGGAAAGCCAAATTTCACGTGGTCACCAGCTGCGAAGAAAGAAAGAGTGCGGTGAGCGTATTGTAAAAGCCATAATTTTTATCAAAGATATCAACCTCAACGCTTGTCTAACAAAAAAGAAAATGTATTGTAGTAACATATATAAACACGCTTTCTTGGCTCTCAATATGTAAAGTTCGCCGCAATTTTCTTCATAAATTATCACAAATATTGAAAAAAGTAATTCAAACCAACCTACTATTTTAAAGCTCTGAACGGCGTAACAAATAACTTTTTATTTCTTTATGAGCTGTATCTGAAAAAAAATTGATTTGTGTTCCAAAGATTGACCCAATAATGTAGATGCCCAATTTAAGCATTTAACATCCCGTTTAAAGTTTTTCTTATTTTAATATTATATTAAGTGCAGACCTTTACCTGCAAATATC
Organism: Lepisma saccharinum; assembly: GCA_022664845.1. Taxonomy (NCBI): domain Eukaryota; kingdom Metazoa; phylum Arthropoda; class Insecta; order Zygentoma; family Lepismatidae; genus Lepisma; species Lepisma saccharinum. Next base: position 13,796 of record JAGDQP010038826.1, read on the forward strand.
TCTCGAAATGTCGGTTAATACCCAACATCGCATAGAATACAACAAGCATGGTTTTAGACTTGCATTATAGAATGTAAATTTTTCAGGTCCTTAGGCAACTTTGGCTCAGATCTTGCTCTGTGAAGATGAATTGTAAAGTTAAACTATTTGTGAGACATTTGAACTGGCAAGGATAATAAGTCGTTTTAATGCTATTTATTACAAAGTCTCTTAAATCAGGCACCACACTTCCTTTCTAAACCTATTTTTTATAAGAATTTTCAATCAACCTTACATCAAATCTAGCGCTGTATGTATCTCCTGGCATACATTTCATTAGATAAATAATCTTAATATTTTATTGGAGCTCGTCGTTCCCTCTTGAGACCAACATAATAGATAAGCTTAAGATTCTAGAGTCAATTCATTAGCCCAAGTGCTATATTTAATAATACTTGAAAGTTTGATAAAAATCACTGCTAGGAATCACATACAATCGTAAATAAAACCCTATTATTTCTTGGATGGTATACCCTAAAAGAAGTTGAACATACGTAATCAAAATTGATAAGTACCCAGACACTGTTGTCTAGTAATTAACGTCACGAATTTTGTACAGTCACGATTAAAACTTGTTTCTTGTTCGTATGGTTGAGAAGAGTAAACTCATCCGAGTGCTTTCTTTAACATATAGAAAGTCAGTCTTGTTTAAGTTGCAAAAGATAGTACTCAAATCCGACTATACATTCCAAAGTAATTGGCAAAATAAGTTTTACAGATAGCAGATAACCTTGGGTGCTTACTGTACTTGTAATAAAGAGGCACGCGCATTGAAGGGCTGTTGCCCGCCATATTAATAAAGACTTTCCAGGGTTTTGTCTGCCTTCAATAAGCCAACCTGGTACCCTTCTCATTCCTGTTTCCGGAAATGTGATCGTTGACAAACGTTATCCTCTCGACGTGACGGGCTTAAGCCAAAGTTGTCTTTTGAGCACGTAAATGAATTTATCTGATAACTTATACAAATATGACAAGGCAATTAAAATGCTATTGTTATAATTCCAAGCTACATACCATCGTAGTATCCTCCAGTGAGATCTTCTCCGTTCTGACCCTTGTCGTTGAGAGCAGAGTCTCCTCTCCATGGGATACGGTTGTCAGCTGGGAGCTTTCCAGACCTCTCAGCCTCGTAGAACAACAACGAATCATGTAACACCTCAGCGTAGTTGTATTGCGCAACTGCACCAGAGATATTTGCAAATAAAAAAAATAAATACAAAAATTAGTTACATACCATACGGTTATGTTAAACAGATACTGTAATAAGTTTACTGAAGCATCGCTACAATGAACAAGCTCACCTCAAAAAATAATGTTTTCTAATATATAAACTTGTATTGTTAATGTATTTTACACCCAATTGTATGGAAAGATTTCACATACACATTAGAAATCGAAATGGTATAGATTTTGGAATATTCATCCTTTAGTAAGATAAGCAACTTATGCACAGGGTAAATTATTCAAATAACAAGAATGGTGCTTATACAGAAAATAGCAAAATATTGTAATGTAATCGCCTTCATCTTTGCATATTCTTCCACTCTTATAGACAAGTTTCAAACTTACTTTGATATTCGGATTCCGGTATAGCTTTCAATATGTTAAAAATTAAAGATATAAGGTAAAAAGCCTACAGAACAGAATTATGCAAAAGACCATGCAACACAGAGTATTTCAAAAACTTTTTCACTTGATTTCTAACATACCGAAATCATTCGAAACTATTTAGAATCAGTTTGACATATTCCTAACATATATTTGAGAGATACATAAAAGCGTGTTCTACGTTGAAATTTCCCTAACTGTCTCTAGAATATTGAGAATACCCCGAAAGGATAATAATGATGAAAATATTTCTAAAAATTTGGAATTTTCTAGGAACTTTCGTTATATATGGGCTCTTCACGGATATTCATACATCATAGAAAGTTATTGTAGTGTACCATGGCTATTCTAGCCATCCTGTAATACCCGTGCGGGGTTATTCTTCACATAACTCTAGGATGCAGCTGGAGAAGTATCTGTCATGTTAAAAATAAAGCACCCGTCAGAAAAACAACTAAGAACATTTATGTTAATATATTGATATGAAATATAGTTCCATAGGAAATTTTCACCATACGCACTAGGAACAAGTCCGAACAAAAGAACGGAAAGATTTGGTGCAAGAAGTGCACTTCTCAAATTTTGAAACTTGTTGAAAATCGATATTGAAATATTGTAACCCGAATAATTTTATTGAATCATCTTGAAACAAACCTGGGTGTTCTTGTTCTTTTAATGGTGATTAAATAAAATTATTAAGGTCAGAATATTTGCCACATCGATTTTCTACAAGTTGCGAAATCGCAGAAATCCCCTTCTTGCACCAAATACTTCAATTGCAACTTTTGAAGTATTGTGTTAAAGGAAAAGGATAAAATATTCTAAGTCCTAAGGCCCCATAATAAAGAAATATAGGAAAGATCGTAACATAACGGTGAAATTATTAAATAAATGTTGCTGTCTTGGTCATTGTTTCAGTAGTAATGCAATGAAGGATGAAATTAAAGTGTATTTGAAAATATCTAAGAGAACAAAGTGCTGGAATTCATGAATAATACAAAGATTCTGGAGCAAACATATAAGTTAAGGAGAAGAGAAACCGAAAGATTAGAATGAATACTAAAGGTAACTTTAAACCAAAGGAACGTTTGTGAATCGCTTCTCATAAAAACTCTACATTTCGTCCATTAACACTTTTCGCATAATATTCTGTAAACACCTATCAAAAATATCGAAAACAATCTTTAAATTCTCTAGGAAAGCAACAATATATTCCCTACATAAGGATTCAAATTTGAAGAGATTATTTCAAGAGATGACTGACTCACCAACCAATAACTACTGCTGGGAAATATTACACTCGACATTTGTGATACTGTGTGTTAATCACCTTCGATATTTGGACTTTTATTAAAATTGATATAAGCTCTACTCCGGTGGCATATTAAGGTTACACTTTTGTTTCAGCTAGAGACTTTTAGATGTAATTTCTCTCCTCGAGTAAGTCTAATATTCTTTACGTCTGACTGGTATCATATAATATCTTAGTCTCTTGTTACCTCAAATGTTCTTCGAGAGCAATGAAGTACAAACCGGATTTTTAGGATCAAAATGACAATATGCAATTGGCGGAATTTTTTAGTGCGTCTCGATTTAGATTTGATTTCTCCCTGGTAATTCTTACAAGGCAATAGTCCTGATCCAATCTCCTACTATTAAAGCGAGTTAGGTTAAAACAAAAAGGGTAACGCTATGCCGTGTGCGGGGGCCACGGTAGCTCAGTTGGTAGAGCGCTCAACTCTGGTGATAAAGGTCGTCAAATCGATCCCTGCTCATGCCATGTGGACTTTGTGGTGGACAAACACCGTGTGCTTGGTTTTCTCGGGGTGCTCCCGTTTCCTCCCACTTTCTTCATTCCACCAATTCATCCCATCATCATCCATACGGCCTTAGCCATAGTTGCCTAAAGGCCTTAAAATAAATTCAACTTCAAAAATGTCCTGTGGGATATGCACGCGCCATGAACGGCGCATGGGGGATGTGAAGGTAGCGCTTCACATTTTCTTGACCTACGGTACGAAGTGAGGTGGGGTGGTCAGTCCCACGCTCGACAATTCGAAAATGAAATCTATACCCTAAGCTTACTGCAGAAACATCAAGATCGTTCTTAAGTAGAATGTTCACGATACAGAAGTAGAAATCTTACCGGCAATACGACCAGAGGCAACGAGGAACAAGCATACGAGTGCTGACTTCCACATGATGGGATAAGACAAATTCACATCGTTCTTTTTCTGTATTTATACTCAGAAATCCCGGATGCACGTACACATGAAATGCACACAGTGGGTTCTGATCAATTGTTAGTTAATTGAAAGTAATACAACGTAATTCTTTCGTAGATCTGCCTCCAACACGCCCCCATAATACCATTCACATATTCAAGGTTATCTGCTGTTCTTCTATTGGCAGTAATTCTTATTGATAATTAGCTACAAATTGTAACAAATATATCTCATAAAGCGTTCAATAAAATTAATCTTTTTGATTTATAAGGTTATCCGTATCGCTCTGTTGCAAGTCCAAAAACTCAGTAATGTTCGTTAAAATCTTTG
>JAGDQP010038827.1:0-17997 GCA_022664845.1 Lepisma saccharinum
TCGCGTTTGTCGTATGTTACATAACATACTGTAGGCTAACGCTATATGAAAATGCTATTTTTGTTTCAACATATCTATGATTCAAATCTTGTGATACTTTCATTGCATTTATAATTTAATACGAGTGGCATACAGTTATTGAGGTAGGCGGCTACATTTCTTTGTTTTTCATTGCTCAAACTATAAATTTCTTTTGAGAGCGTGAGATTAGAAAATTTATACCAAGGTTATTCCCAACATTTGCTGACTTATAACTACTGACACAGTAGCGTTTCTGTATTTTAATGTGCTGTTGGGATAGGAGCAACAGAAAAATTCCTATAATTCATACCCCGTTACAATCGTAATTCTATCAATTATTATTCATTTAATGAGCTATTAAATTGACTTCAGTTGACCTAATACTTAATTTTGGCTTGAGATATGGAGTCCACCATTTTAATTGCTGCTCCGTGAATGACCTTTGCCCTACAGTACTATATATTTTAGTTATTGTTCTTATTAAAAGAAAATAGGGGAGGGAAATGTAATATGCTGAAAATTTGAACACGATTTTAATTTAGCGTGTCATTTTGTGGATTAATATTTAAGAAAAAAAGAGAGCATAAAAATGCTTCTTCGTCTTATGCTTCAGAACTCATTCGTCATGTTGGTAAGGAGAACAAAACAAAATGTCTTGTCTGTTCAAGACGGAAAGAGGAATTTTGGAAACAAAAAAAGGATAAAGAAAAAATCAGACGAAACACAAATAATTACTTGGTTTAAAGAAGGTGGAGTGCACGTAAAAAATGAGCTATCTTGCACGCTATATGTTCTTGCTCGGCAATTGTCATCATTATTGTATTCAGACGGCAAGAATTTGGAGTTCGGCCTTGAAAAGCAAGCAAAAGACAAGTCGTAAATTTCCTAATCTTAGACCAGATTGTTATACTTAACCTTGAAATTGCAAATATGGTAGTCAAGTGAAGTAAAACTGGAGTGACATGGGAGAATTAGGCAGCCTTTTTTGCTTGTAGAAAAATTAGGAGAAAGTGCCTGCAGTGGTTTCTATGTTCAGTGTCCAACCTTAACCGTTAATTTATTTGATAGGAAGATATCAGGAAGACATTATATAGTTACTTGTTTTTGTGTTGTATTTGTTGCTTGCAATATTTTGCATCCAAAATAAATTCTCATAATTAGTGGTCTAAATCTGTAGACTTAAGCACTTAAATTTGCTTTGCAGATGGCAGCATATGATATATATATATATATATATATTGTGCGTTCAATTATCAGACAAAATTTCACTCGTGCTAAACCAAATAATAACAGATTTTCTTCTGCTTTAGGCTTTGAAACGTGAACTTCTAGCTAGTGCGAAATGAGTTCTTATAATGAAAACACACAGAGTGGAAGAAAAGCTATTCACAATTTATAAGATTATACTTAGCCATCGTCAGACCAATGATAATGTACGGTCACGAACTGTTTCACTCAGGTATAAACTTAGAAAAGATAGAGAAATTCGAAAGATATTGGATTCAATATATGAAAAAGATGTGGACTGAAAATAAAATACAGCTATATAACAGGATAGCCATTGTACCAATAGATACATATTTGAAAGAACGCAGGAAAAGATATATTGATTTAGCAAAACATAAAAAATGTATACAGGAAAATTTACCAAATCATATAAATGACAGAATTATGATATCAAACATAAAATTACTTATAAAGAATTACTTACATATTAACTTTATCACAGGCATATACAAACTTATAACTACAAAACATCTACCTTAAATCTTTGCTACGGATGTGAAATTGAACTCACAAGATACAAATCACTCTCAAAACCAAATGACATGGAGGCCCAAGTTATCAAATATTCCTTCCTATCACTTAATTAAATCCAATCAACCCTATTTACCTCAACCTGTCTTGAGATTCTGTCAGTTTTGCGGATGTGAGATCTTATTTGGAGGTGGTTGTATACTTCCGGTCTATGCTTTAGACTTTTAACATACAATTCGAGAGGTACATAGATTTTACTGGAGGTCTGTTTGGTACATCGCCTGGGTCCGGGTGCACAATCCGGTTCATTTTACTTCCAAACTTTAAAATATCTTCAATACACACACAATTAATTATTACAAAGGACAAAAGTAGCTATCTTGAGCTAGAAGTCCAGTCAGGGGGTCCTGCGGACCCGTAGCATTACTACAGCGATGGCTAATAAGATCTACAAAATGTTATACAGAAAATACGAGTGAATAAATATGTGGTTAATTTTTATTTGATTTACAAAACTATAATACATTAGAAATACAAAAGGAGTTTTGAATTTTTCACCAAGAAGGTCACCTTTTATGTGACCTTTTACGTATTCTTAAATTGAAAAAAAAAAAACTTACAACAAACTTACTTCCCAGATAGCATGCCAGCTTGTAACAAGGTTATCAAGCTTGTAAAGCTTGATGCTGTGTTAAACTTAAAAAAAACAAGCACGTAACAACCTTGTTAGAAGAACATAAGTGCTTAGTTTAAAAGAATATTTTTAAGGCATTTAGACAACATTGCCTCAGGCCGAAGTAGCTTAATCGTTATAACTAAACTAATTCAAGCTTGTTGGAAAAAGCAGTTACGTGTAGAAGCTTATTAATCTTGAAATTTTGTATCATTGAGCTTCTGCTGTGGTATCAGTGTGATGAAGTCGCATCACGTGCCAAGACTGTATCGTCTTAAGCTAATCTTCGCCACCTCCCACCATTTTACTAGTCATCTCTTGTGATGTGATCAATTACGTATAAATAGTGCTTGAAAAGCCAGCTCTAGCGAGTGTGATTCCGTGGTCTGGTGACTGTAGCATAGGATTAGTGTGCGAGTGGTTCTCGGACGATTTCCACCCAGGGGTAACGTTTCATTAAAAAGAAATGACATTAGTTTTTTCTTTCTTGTCTTGTCAAGGTTATTCCAACCTTGATTCTTGTGAACTAGACGGTTTGATTTAATCTTGTTTAAATCTTTTTGGCTTGGTTTGATAAGCTTGCGTAAATTTATCTCACCAAAGTAAGCTTGATTCACTTTGGTTGGAAGCAGCTGTGTATTTCTACAAAGAAAAAAAGTTCACTGGCGCTACTACGTCTTGTATAGTTTAAAGTTCCATATAGATATACAAATATATATACAACTTAAAAAAAAAACTGGGTACTGCCAGCGTCTGCCAGAACTGAAATGCACCACTACTTAGACGAATTTTTATTAGTTTCTTTCAATGAAATTAAGAATCTCGTTAAACATTTTTTTTCTTTAAATAGTAACATTAAATTTTGGAAGTGGTTAAAATATACTTTTCCATGTGTTTTATCATATTTTAAATATCAACACGGTTTACAATTGAAGAACTTCCTTCATAGATAGTGTTACTCACAATTCTCGCCCAAGTTCATTGTTTTCATATATCTTTGCTACACTGCAAAAAAATAGCTGTGTTAATTCAACACAATGCAGTGTCCCAGCGTGACTACCACTTTTCTGTGTTAAATCAACACAACACACAGTGTTGATTTCGGTACTGTGAAAATAATAAGTTACGACTGCAGTAAGATTTGAACTTGAGTTGCTCAGTTAGATGTCGAGCGTCTTACCGACTTCGCTAATTCGTCATATAGAAACAGTAGTGATGCAAATGATATTTACTGAACAACATTTGAATTAAACGACTACACTATAGATTTAAACAGTGTATGGGATCAAATATATGTTGCTTAACCCACAAAACAAACTAAGTTACTTGCACTACTTATCCCATAGTTTAATCAGTTCCTATTTGTCAGCTGAGAACCAGAATTCCCCTTCATTGAGAATATTCTATTTCTATGAAGCAAGCAAGATGGCGACAGTCAAACACTTGAGTAGCATTACTGCTTTCATATCGTAACATGTTAAATGCTGCGCTTGCTTTCATAGAAATGTAACGTATTCTCAATAAATGGGGATTGTGATACCTAATTGACCAATGGAAAAGTGATTAATTAAATCATGGCATAAGTCGTGAGAGTAACTTAGTTTGTGTTTGGGGCTCAGCATCATTTTTTTTACTCTCTATATTGTTTCAATCTAGTACTAATTCCGTCTGACGATTTAGCGAAGTCGGTAAGAAACTCGACTTCTAACTAAATATCCTGTGTTCAAATCTAGTTGCAGCCGTTACTTTTTTTCTTTCAGTACCGAAATCAACACCGTGTGTTGTCTTGATCTAACACACAAAGAAGTGGTAGTCACGCTGAGACACAGCATTGTGTTGAATTAACACAGCAATTTTTTACTGTGTACTTTGAACTATTTAAAACGACCTGGACTTATACAAAAATAAATTTATATGTAGATAGGTCGCAAATAAAATAAATACAATGAATAATTAATTAAATTACGTCTAATATATTGACACGGCAGTAAGTTAGCTGACTTAAGACACTCCAATATCAATGGCGTTATACAAGATAGAATTAAAATTATTGCGATTACTACTTCAGTTATTGGTACAAAAAAAAAGATAATTATTTATGTGAGGCCTATTGTGTTATATGACAAATTCACTATTAGTAGTATTTATGTAAATAGCTCACACAAACAGCTCTGTAACTAAAAAAAAAATGACACAAGACACCATGCAATGTACGATTTTTCTTCCAACACATATTTCACAGTAAAGAAAGTAGTGACATCTTTCGACAGAACCTGAAACTAATACCACTATTGAATAACATATTCAATAAAAACGTTGTTAGGTAATTACATCAGTGTTCAGAAAAGTTTCCTACAACGTTGTTCATGTGAACGATTCAATTAGAAATCTTGGTCATTTATACTTGTGAACAAACTTTCTTTATACAGGGTGATTCAACAACAACGTAACACGTTGAAGAGTGCCATTACGCAGCTCCTAATGGACAAAAATCTTTGAAATAAAACATATTCATATCAAAGTCCATGTGCGCAATGACATGGTGATGTTTCTAAAAGCAGGGGCGTCTCGGAAATACCTCTAGGGAGGAGCTTCAACTTCAAATTTTAAATAGGAAGAATGGTTGATTTTGATTTCTTTAAAACAAACACGAAAATTTTAGCAATTTTTAGGGGACACACTTTTTAATAGCTCATACCATTCGGCTGAGTTAATTATTGATCTATTAATTAGTTATATAATTGCTAAAAGAAAAAAGATACGAGATATTAAAAAATGTTTCCCCTAAAAGTTGCTCAAAATGTTGTATTTGTTTCAAAGAAATCAAATCATCCATTGCCTCTATTTAAAATTTTGAATTGCTCCCCCTTAGCATTATTTTCAGGATGCACTTGTTTACGAAATTTTCACTGTTTAATTCCGTATATCCAATTGAGTAATTCACTTTAGTTTCAAATCTTTGTTTACTATCCCCCATTGAGTTATAGCATCCGAAAAGTCATGAAAACCCCTCTATTCCATGTTAATTGTTACCACCAATTAACTCTTATAGCTGACAAGCGGTATGAGCTATAGAAAAGTGTTTCGTGTAAAAAGTTGTTCAAAATTTAATTCTTGTTTCAAAAGAAGCAAACTCAACCCCTTTTCTATTTAAAAGTTTGCTACTCTTCCCTCCTGTAGAGGTATTCCGGGGACTCCCCTACTTCCAGAAGCATCACCATGTGATTTCGCATATGCCCTTTATTGTGAACATTTGTTTTTCCAAAGATTTCTGTGCACCAGGAGCTTTGTTAATTTTCCTGTTACAGTCTTATTGGATCACCATGTATATGTACGTGTATGTACAATACTTCATTTAATTTTATGTAATAACACTTTGGTTACCCCAGGAATGATGCAGTTATCTGTCTTCCGAATACTGCAAATGTCATATTCCAAAGTGTATTTATTTATTTATTTTTTTAAAAAAAGGAGTTTTTATTTCCTTTAAAAATGCAGTCCCTACGATGTGTAGTAATAAGCTCTTCTTGGGGTCAAGAAATTATTTACACATAAATTCAGTAGCTGGTGCTACTTCATAATTATTAGAAGAATATTTTAAAACATTGTTGTATGCCAGTTGTCTACTTGAAAAATGGATCATTAAATTCTCATAAAATTTGTTGCAGAACAGTATGCAAAATTTCAGAGAGACGGATGTCGGATGGAAGTGCTTGAAATACTTTTCCCGCCTAGTAAACTTACATTCCGGTAAATCAATTTTGAGTCCTTCATAATCATATAGTTATACCTTGTAATAGAAGGAACATAAATTCCGTCACGGTGTTTCTTTTAAGGGCAGAACAACAGAACAAGTTGAAGCAATCATCTGTCGTTTTCATCCTTACATTTTGTTGCTCTAGAATTATGTATGAGAAGCATTTGTGCTTTTTTTTTATTATGTATTGTAGCCTGGTTATTTGCATATAAATAGAGGCATTCCTTGGTTGCTTTTGCAAATCTGAGACTTTTATGGCATCATCCTACTTTCAGTTCAAATAGCCCACGAGATAGCTCTGTTAATCTGAATGAAGGAATCTTTTTGTTCTTGCCATTAGCAAGGTCGATCCGTATAAAATTGGGGTAGCTTAAGGTGAGATTCTTTTCTCTTGTTAGATATAAAAGGAAAAATGCCAAATGGTGATGTAAAAAGATGCAATGAACAAGATTCCACTAAAAGCCTTATCATTTGATACAACATCTTGTGTTATTAAATCCATATTAATGTACTACAAGTGTCTTGAGGAACTTCAAGGTATTTCCTTCCAATAAATCATTATCTTTTAATGTATCAGTGTTGTTCTACTGCTGTGATTTTTCAAATTTCTGTATCGAACATCGACATCGCTGACGAATTTGAGTGATCCATATATCGATTATTAAACGTTTATATTTTAAAACAGTGATGCCCAATCTTGGTTTGCTCATGGACCGCATTAAAATTTAGCACAATTTTCGCGGGCAAAACATCCTCTGGCATAAATAGAATACAAACCGTAAGCGTCGTTTAATTGCAGATTTTAAACGCTAATATCGTAAATGTAAAAAGATACTTCACACATACAGGCAATTAATATTCGTAAAAATGGCAAAGAATTAAAAATAGTTTTTGAATACTTACAATATTTTAAACATAATTTTTTGCTATTAGTATGGGTTGCATTCTGTCTTTTCTCAGTAGAGGTAAGTTAATATAATGTATAGGAGAAATAAAATATACCTTCTTTCGGCATGTTTATGGTAAACAAATGCAACATACGTGGCGGGCCGGCTCTGACCCGCGGGCTGTAGCTTGGGCATCACTGTTTCTCTTTTAATCGTTAAAAATCTAATATCAATCGAATAAATATTGATCATATCAAAATATAGTTCAATATTGACGTTCATTACATCGATTTTTTTTTCTCAGTATTGATATTTCGATATATTGCAAACCAGTGATCGTGGGTTTGATATAGCGAAAAATAGTAAAATCGTATTTCTTCGAACATTTTTTTTTTTTACATTTATTCCGGTCCAGCGCTTTTTGTTTTCTTTACATTTGTCTTTGATTCTGTTCCTCTTTGCTCATATAAGCAATACCGTCCATTGTATCGTTCAGTATACAATTTCTGCGTATAAACGATGTTCTTGCTCTTTTACTAATAAAACTTATAATAAAAAAACTCGACGGTCGTTCGGGACGGGTGTAAGCCATAGTGCTGTTACCGCACATATAATTCATTTTATTTTATCTTATCGACGGTCGTTTTGCTGCTTTCCTGTAAAAATCGTCAGGGGAACTTTTTTGATCTTACTTTACAATTCTTGACGTAAGAACATTGTTATATAAAGGGTGTTTCTGAATTATTCAAGACGCAAACTCTGGGGTGTGATAATATACATCATAACAAGAAAAGCGTTGCTTTGAAGACATTTTAAGGCAGTTTCTTAAGGCAGTTCGTAGTATCTTTAAACTGAACACGACATTAATTCAATAACAAAGAATATGTTTTGTCTTTCTCATACACAAAGAAAGATTTGGATACCCTAGCTGAAGAGCGAAGTGTCATCAGTTCTCTTGGTGAAAGCATTCCGAACAATCCCGGGTTAATACCTTCTTAGAAAGCAAAATATTTACGAAAGTTATGTTAAAGTTTTATCTTTATTATTATTTACTTGTTTATTTGTCATAAATAATTCATTTTGAATTTAATTTTTTTTAATATTGATGCCTTTTGGTAACTTTGGCTCAGACCGAATTGATGATGAATTGGCGGAGTGAAGAAAATGGGAGAACCCCGAGAAAACACACGCACATAGTGTTTGTCCACCACGAAGCTCACAGGGCATGAGCTAGGATCGAACCCGAGACCTCAACCACCAGAGATGAGCGCTCTACCACTGACCTCCCGCTGCCCTGTAAATAATTCATGTGAAAGAGTTTGCAAGAAAAAGGTTGAATATAATATATTCTAAATAATATAAGGCAAATGGCTATAAAGAGAGAAAAATCATTGCGAAAATACCCATAGAGATCGTAAATTTGTTAAATACTTTTACAGAATTTAACCATATTGTCTGTTGATTTCAGCTCTGTTTCTGAAGTGTATTTTTGTCTTCTTGCGCAATAGGTCACATGTGACCTATGGAAAGCTGTATTTGTAGTTATATGTTATACAATGAATAAACGTAAATAACAACGCTTAGTTGAGAATATAGTTCTGGAAAATAGTTCGAAATTACTCACGTTTTAAAAGGATTATCCCAACTGTATGAAAACTTTAAATGATAAAGTGATATTGGGAAGTTTCGTCGACAAGTTGCAATGTAATCTAGTACTTACTTTCCGTAAGCATTTCAATTTTCTTTCTTTATTTTTTTTAATGAGTTAAATACCTGTTTAAAGGTCTCATAAGCCATACTATAAACGTACAACCCACTGTAACTAATTACGTTTATATTTATTAATAATCAATTATTTATCTAGTCCTTGTAGGAAAGGAAAAAAAGAAATCAAATTTCGGTGTAAATTTCTAACATACAAATTGTAACTTGGATAACTCGAATCAATGGACAAATGTTCTTTGGGACACATACAAGTTTGTTTGCAAGTTGGGTTGCATTGTATCATATGGGTAATGTTTTTAAGAGATTCCATAATTTGAAGGAAAAAATGAAACTGTTTCTCCCTGCACTGTAAACTTCTCACATACCATAAAAGATATGGTAAACTAAGACTCACACCAAGCAGTAAAAATGGTTTCTGAACTTGTAACTTGTCTCGTATTATAACTATTAAAGTTTGCAATCCAGAGTTTCTCCTTAATTCACGTAGTAATTCAAATTATAGAAATAAAATACAGATCATCCCATTTTAAAAGCATACTTTATGTTGGATTGGCAACACTACTCCAATGATAATAAATTTTGATCTGTTATATGCTCACCTCCTGGAGGTATCTATTCCCGGTAAAATACTTTCGATATTTGAGCATTATTTTTTTAGTATTTAAGGGTCTATTTTTTTTTTTAAAGTCACCCTGTCTATCTTGCTATTTAATTTGAAACACAATTTTTCACATTTCTTCCATTACGTAAGAAGTAGCAGCACCAGACTTGACATAAACGTTATTCGACACAATGAAGTCCCCATAAGCAACCCAGTTGTCAGTGTTCTACCACTTCTTCCAGGAGAATATTGGGATTGTCCATTCTCATTAAGGCCAGTCCTGCACTCATCTCGTGCTTGAAGCAGGAACCTGCCGATTAACAGAGCGACTAGCTTACATATCACACTCTACTCATATTGATATATTGTAAAACATATACACATTAATATATTTATTTATTTTTGAAAAACAAAAGGAATTTAATAAAATCTCTACTTTTTTCTTACAAATAAAAACTTCGCTTTTCTCTAATTTATGATTATTTTGCGTCTTTCATTTATTAATAGAATTTTAATAGTTTCATAACAGCTAAGCGATACATAATTTGAAAACACTCCTCAAGAATATTTCCACGTTACGTCAATCATTATATAATTAGATATGTGATATTTATAAAAGTTCAAAGGCATAAAGCTTATTCGTCAATCTACTTAAGAAATACTTGACCAACTGGTGAGCAAGCTAACTAGTTGTACCTATTGGTGTTACCCACCTCCAAGCTAACAACAAAGTTAGTTTGTCGTAAATTTCTGTTGAATGCTTTTGGTGGGCACCACTTTCTCTCTCTTTCTTACATTAAATGTGTGTGAGTGTGTGTTACACCAAAGAGCGCCAAAAGGCAGACCCAGATTATCGAGTTCCTTAGTACGTGGAAATATTTTCATGCGTCAGCCTTTTCGGTATTTAGTACTTCTAACATTTGTGTTAATGTAGAGCTTTTTAGTTCGATGTTGTGTATGGAGCATACTACTTATATGTAGGCGTGGCCACTTTAGAAAAAAAAGTATAAAAAATGCGTCGGATAAGTACAGTAAGAATATCAGGATAAAAATATGTGCAATTTCGAATGTAAATGTGGAAATGATACTGTATATCTACCAAGTCCCCGTGGTGTAGTTATTACAGCTGTGGGATTCAGATCGGGAGGCACGGAAGCTCGAGTCCCGCTGCTGCTTTTATTTACGTGTTTTTTTTTTCAGAGTTTCGTTAATTTCACTAGGAATTGAAATAAATTCAATTTATTTATAGGCGTTTAGACATTTCACAAAGAACCATTACGATTTTATGAATTTGATTTCTGAACATGCTTAGCACCATTCGTAAGGGCATCCAAAGAGACCTTGAAAATATACTTTTATCTGCAAAACCTAAACAGGTATGGAGAGAAGTGACGTCAAATTAAAAAAAAAGACTCCGCTTGGACACCACAAAAGTATAACGAAGGTTATTGAGCCACGAACGAAGATGTCTCGGCTCGTTTTCTTTTGTTTACAATCAGACTACTGGGTCAGTTTTGTTTTTGTTTACCTGAAAAGGCATTTTCACGTTGAAGATAGCCAGAAAATAAGCGTCATTTTACGAATTTTATTACATCAACTATTTAGTCAGGAAAATATACAGCGATGGTATTTGATACACTTTACGATTATTATTTCAGATCGTGAAAAATGCAGTACTCCTATTGCTTTGCATCGCACTCGTCACTCATCTTTTATGCAGCCTGAAAAATAAGACTTAGTTCTGCAAACCACCGAATTTTACTTCCTTCCTTACATCAGAGACGTAAGTAGAAGTTGGTTTTCGTAGGAGTCGACACTCCACGTACTTATAGAGAAGATCAAGGTGTATCTGCGTATGATATGTATTTGAAATATTCATAATTACGATCAAAAATTGTACTAATTTTGAATAAAACTCTGAATTTGGGGTGAGAAGTCTGGACCCTTGGACCTATACGCGCTAAAAACGTTTCCTGACTTATATGAAGTTATGTTTATTTGATTTTCAAAAGTTTTGCTCAGTTTCACCAGGCAAAAGCGGGGACGGTATCTCAAGTAAGGCCCCCTGGCCGCTACCTTCCCCACCTTTTCCCTTACCCTATCCCTGTCTGAGTCAGAGATGCCTAAAGGCCAGGAGTAAACACAAAATGTGAATGAATGAAGAGAGCACTGTCATAGCAATAAAGAAGAGAAACTGAATTTGTTTAGATTGTTCAATATTTCTTTATGCTGCTTGAAAATCTTTCCAATAATTAAAAAAAAAAAATCCTCCTTATATTTAACTTCTTAATCATGAATTATACGGATGGTAATAATTTGGGGTGGTCATCCTCATTCAAGTCTCTGATTTTGAATTTTCTTCGAATTTTAATCGGTTTGTACGTCGATTTTAAGAATTACATGACAAGGTAAAAAGGCGCATCGCTCATATAAAATGTTCATGTAAATATTAAGAAGTAAGTAAATACGAATACGAATAAATAATTGCTTTATTCGCATTATTTAGTTATACTATTACCTAATATTATTACGTTTGCAGCAATATTGAACTGAGCCACCGATTCATTATGTACAAGGTTTCTAAATCACCAATTTTCGCACAATAGTAACGATTGTGCTGGGGAAGATTTTTAAGATTTTGCACGGAAAGTTTACTGGTTTTCCATGGTAACGGTACTTTAAAAAAAAACACACACACACATTACATAATTTGAATTTTGTGGCCTTTAAGCATCTAAGGTTCAGGGCCGGGATAAGGGGAGGGGAAAGGATTCGGAAAGGTGTCGGCCAGGGCCTATGTTGAAGGTGTCGTTCAGGCATTTGTCAGGTGTGACTGAGGAAAACCCTTAATTAGGATGGTCATCCGCTAGAATCGAACCAACGACTGCCCGAATGCTACTTCAACGCTCTACCACTGAGCTACAACGGCTCTCGCTACACAATACATAATAACGGTTGGACCTATTCCTTCCAAAATAGATATTGTGATAAAGTGAGCAATCCTCGATGTTTTAGCCACACCGTACTAATATCTTAAAACATTTATCGTTTCTATGGGAACAAGACTCACGAGAATTATATAGGAATGATTGAGCGCATTCAACGGACTAAGGCAGCACTAAGCGCAGAGAGAACATTTTAATCGTATTGGTTGCTATCTATAGGCAAACCAATAAGATTCAAGTGCTCTCTCAGCGCTTAGTGCTTCTACCTTAGTCCGCTGAATGTGCCCATTGATTCAATTTCAGTCAAACTTAAATAGATAAATAACTTCTCTTCTTACTAACTCAAGAATGTCAGAATGTACAGTTTTTAAGCACTAATTACATTTGTATTAAATGTAAACTACTCGCTTAGCTCAGTGCCGTAAATATCGTAAAAATGAATGCGTCCTGGTATTTTAATATTTTCGCTATTTGAGTGTCGATATTTCTCTTTTATTATACCACTACGTATAGTAGAGGCCATGAAGTTTTACTAAAGAAATATTTTTTTAATATGGTTCCTTATTCATCTCTTCTATGTCTCATTAGAACAGGAAACAGTATCAAGAACAACAGTAATAGGTGAGAAAAAAAATCCAAAGATCGTTTTTTTTTTTTTATAAAAATATTTTAATGGTGTTTTATAAAGTGATGATCTGATTTTTGTGTACAAAGTAATATGACGAATTATAAGTAAAATGTTCAATGAGAAGGACAGAAATGATTTGGTGTGACATCAGGAAAGTAGAAGGGCTCTCGATATCTCAGCTCAAAATATGTTGAAATGATATTTGTGTCGAAGTGATCTGAAAGAAACGGAAATAATTACATGGTTATTAGGTTTTTACAACTGAAGAATTAGTTTTCAATAAAAATAGCAGATTTCCTTTTTTAGTAGTACTTATATTAAAGTACTTAAATAATTTTAGTTCAGTCAAAAATCTATTTGTAGTCAATAATAATGTGTAATTAATCTTATCCATAATTGTACACAATGTTAAGTAAGTCTCATTCCTAATTTAAGTTCTAGAACATTGCTTAACTTACAAAATGATCGAGTCAAAATTTGCGGGAACAATATTGTATTTATATACCAATTAGTGCCGGCTGGATTCGATAAAAGGTAAAGTTGAAAGCTATAATGTATCTCAACGAATATTTGAACTATGGGAGACCTCCTAGTGGCTGAGAGGTTAGCGCGCTTACTATCTGTACGCGTGGTCATGGGTTTAATTCCTGCCAAGTTCAATTGAATGGAGTGGTTTGGTGCTCACTTTACCAAAAACTGTAGGTCCTATCCTTAGAACCTCACTATCTCATTGAGGACCTTAGTGACAATTCAATCAATCAATCGAATTATGAGATTTGTGAAACACATTGTCTCAGACCACATGATCACTATGGAAGACCATAAAATTTTAAACACTCATTCACATTTATTTATGTTTCACCAGGCGTAACATAGTACCTTTATTGGTCTTTGTGATCTCTGTGGCTGAGCTGTAACGCTCACTGCTTTATAATCAAAGGATCCCCGTTCGATATTCGGAATGGGCACAATTTAAACTGTAAATCCCGTCCTTTAGAACGTCGTTTTCGTTCAATGCAAGGCAATGTCAACCCGCATTGGTTTACCTTGTCCAGGGACCTTTGGGTAGAGACCCGCCTTCAGGCAAAATTACTCATCATTATCATTATAATAACCTTCTTAGTCATTTTACTAACCAATGAATAAGATGGAGAGTGAGGAATAAAACACCCACCACATGCATGTATGTAAATAGGCATACACTACACACATATACAAGTCTCTTAATAAAAAAAGAGATAATAAATATGAATTGTTTTAGTGTACTTGTTTGGTTTTTGATATGAACTCCTCAAATGCCCTTTTTTGGGGGTTTGTTTTGGTCTTTGACTAGCAAGCGGCTCTCGTTGCTTTTGAGCAATGGGACCTTCCTTTGTTTTCTGTGAGCATGTATATATAGAGTGTACTTTCTCAAGTTAATATTTTAAAATATACTCTAATGTCCTTAGAACTAACATAGACGATTTCAGTAATATTATTAATTCTAACATTCGGTTCTCATCATAATCATAATTTTTCATTGAAAATAGTTCATTTTATTATTTCTGCTTCTCAAAATCCCAACTTTAAAGTGTTTACTGTTAAAAAAAATATATATAGAAACCCTGCAAAACTCTACATACACTCCCCTAACTTCGGCTTTATACTCTCCAAACTGAAAATGCTGGCAGAATCCCTGGCATAGGCTAAATGCTATACTGGCAATTTTCCTCTACGGAACAACCCATTTTTTTTTCGGCGTCTTTGTACCAAACAGGTAATGTGTGTGCTCATAAATTCAAAAAACATGTAAACTACGGTCCGCGTCTTTAGGTTTATTACGTTACGTCATTTACTAATTTTGTCTCATTCCTTTCCAACTTTAATTAAAATCATTCTTCATGGAACTAGTCCTCATAACCACTGAATACTAAAGCTTGTACGCACACAAATACAACGAACGAATTTTCTATACTTACGAATTTAACCGTAGTAACCAAGACCTCCATATCCAAGACCACCATATCCAACTCCCAATCCGTAGCCACCATAACCCAAACCGTAGCCTCCATAGCCCAATCCGTATCCTCCGTAGCCTCCGTAGCCCAAACCGTAGCCTCCATATCCCAATCCGTAGCCACCATAGCCCAAACCGTATCCACCATAGCCAAGGCCAAGGGCTCCTCGCTTCTGCTTGTTAGCCTCCTGGGCGAAGGCAACAGCGATGAGGGCGAATAAGACAACAGCCTGAAAGAAAGAAACAAATACAAACCAGTTACTAATCACAATGTTCCTGAACACAAATGTTAAGTCATCTTTTCTCTTACTGATTTGACTGCGGTGATAGACCGTGTCATAGAGGGTAGAAAATTCTAGATAATTCTCATAAAGTCAGTTTATATCAGTACACATGATTAATAAAAAAAAGTTAAAACTAACATTCCATTTAAATCGATATGCCGTCAAACAAAATTAATAGAATAGAATAGAAAAAATGAAATTGGATTTTATTTTATTTATGGTCTTTCGGCATCCTTGGCTTAGGCCGGGATATGCTAGGATAAAGAATAGGGAAGGTATCAGCCAGGGCCGTACTTAAGGAACCATCCTGGCATCCGCTTGCTGAAACTGAGGGAAGACTAAAATAAAGGACTGAATGATAAAATAACGTATACGTTTTCTTAATTGCAAGCAGTGTAGATTACTTCAAGCGTGAGAGATGACATATCTTGGCGAACACGCATCCAGAAAAAAAGAATCGGGAAGATAGGGCGGCCTATATCTTATTCGCCGTACTACTGGTGCCTAAAAGTTGAAAGGTGCACAGAAAAATAAAAAAATCGGTCGCAGGGCTGACTAATATTCGAACTCAGGACTTCACTTGCTTGTCATTTACTTTAAAATGACACATCGAATCCTGTACATAGACATAGAGATAGAGCAAATTCACCTTCAATAATAAGATCTACCCAGTGAGTCTAGGATAATTACACGCTTTTTATTAACTTATTCTGTAATCATGTTTCATCTCTGGTGCAAATCTTGAAATTGAATTTAACTCACTTTTCATCATCCGATTTATTTAAAATTTTGTAAACTTACTTGCTTCCGATGACAATACAATATTCAATCATTAGATATACGACAGAATAATCCAGTTAACTGGAAAAAATTATAAAAATAATTATTTAATATGGACTTCTTTATCCTAAAATAAATACTATCCTGCAACGATGTTGTTATTTCACTGGTTGCAGAATCTAGTTGGTTTTGGGTGTTCTCAACTTTAATTATAGAAAAAAAATGAAAAAATGATTCTTAAAAAAACACGCTTTTTTAAGCAAAGATAAATGGACTAAAAAGTAAAAAAATAATAATAATAAATGTATGAATCGGAAAATACAAGCGTGGGTACTCTTGCTTACCTTATCATAAAATCATAATATCTAAGAGCAACCAAGCTTTGATTTTCTGATTCATAAATTTATTATTTTTTTTTACTTTTTAGTCCATTTTTGTTTGC
The DNA here is from genome assembly GCA_022664845.1 of Lepisma saccharinum. NCBI lineage: Eukaryota > Metazoa > Arthropoda > Insecta > Zygentoma > Lepismatidae > Lepisma > Lepisma saccharinum. The sequence continues at coordinate 16,498 of JAGDQP010038827.1, forward strand.
TTAAAAAAGCGTGTTTTTTAAAAATATCTTTTTTTTTAAAAAAAAAATTATATTAATTTTGATATGTGTCTTCAGCAACTAGAATCTTGTCAGTATGTCATAATAAAATATACCAGGTACAACTTTTTTTTTCTCCAAACAAAAGAGAAACCCTTTCAATAATTCCAATTCATTTTTCATAGACTACAGACTATGTTTAAAAAGAATGACCTCTGTTTTGTTAGTACACTTCACTTATGGAAGGTAACTGTGAAAAAAATAATAATAAAAATAAAACTTTTACCTTCTCTTAAATCATTCCTACTGAAAAGTAAAACGTAATTTGTTTCTGCATGACTAGAAAGAAAAACATGGGGCGCTCTCTCATATACCGTCACTTTATAAATTATTCAATTGACGCACCTCATGCTTTTCTTTTTAGTTATGTATAAAATTATATTTTACTTTTCAGTACGAATTAAAAAAAGTATGTATTTAAAAAGCTGTTTTTATTATTTTTTTCCGAGTTATTTCGGTATTTGGAAACTTTTTCTCTGATCTTGTATACCAAATCCTACAGTGTTCTGCAACCAATCAATCTGTTTTTTTCCCTTAATCATCTGGTTTCTGATTTGGTATACTTTGGTTGGGGAGTGATTATTCTATCCAGCTACGAAATTACTATTTGGTATACTTTCGATAGTGGATATCTTTGAATCAATACAAAGCAATGTATTCAGGGTTCTATTGGAACACTATTTTGGACTACAGTGATTTTGCCAGATCCCCCCACCCTGTGGGTGGTGTCACCCCCCAAATCCTCGAGGGCATCCCTCCAACTTAAAAAAATCGCTCAAAAATCGATAATAAAAAAAAACGTGCGAAACACGCTCCCAATTTTGACTTTACACCCTCCCCCAAACTGAAAATCCTGGCGGAATCCCTATTTGAACAACCTGGTGTTACAGAAGGCCTTGAATACATTTCTGCCAAGTTTCTATAAATATTTTGCGAACGTCGTTAACAATCATAAATAAAGTTCCAAGAAATCTGAAGTGCTTAGAAGAAAACTGATAAAAATTCTTTAAAATCGGGAAAGGTAATCAATAAAAAGGACCTGCCAGTTATAGAGCCGCCAAATTGAAAACAGACCCATATATCGAGGTCACTGTAGGCAAATCTGAAATTATTTTATCTCTATCTGACTTTGTTGAGGCGCTAACCTGCGTTACAAATAGACTGAGAGACACAGTAAAGTTTTAAAACAGGACAAAATAATTTGAATCCTCTAAAAAAGGCAAAAAAAATCCGAATTACGTTTTAAACAATAGCTCCCAAACCCTCTATTTTTTTAAAAAAAAGAAAAATATTTTCTGTAAGCTAAACTGGTAACTACAAACTAAGTCTGACACCAATCTGGAGGATGACTTCCCCCGTGAGCACTCTTTCGGAGCAAAGGGATGCGAAAAGGTAGCGTCATAGGTTAAATCTAGTTACCTTCCAGGTATTGTCCTAGTTAAA
>JAGDQP010038829.1:0-17994 GCA_022664845.1 Lepisma saccharinum
GTGTGTGTGTGTGTGTGTCAGGTGCTCAGAGGAGGCCCTTCGTGTTTCTTGCAGGAACTCGAAGTATTGCGCTTTGATGCCAGAGAAGTAGAGGTTGGTTGATGAATTATATTTTAAAATTGAATTTTTGAAATGGCTCCCATACTGTTACGTGGCGATAGCTATTCCTATACTTTCAAAAAAGCGAGGGAGAGACGCGGGACGCGTGTTTTTATTTTACAGGAGTTAGTGAGTGAAGGAATATTTTGTGGGTCTTGATTGGTTTTCTGAAGTTTACGGTGCCTCGCGCTGCATTGTGATGCATATTTATTGTAGAAAACATCTCTATCTAAAGTTAACGACTCTCTCATTAACAAAATAACAATGATAATAATTTGTTTTCACAGAGCAAACAAAAAATGACTTCAGATGGTTAGAGAAATTACTGAATAGTGCATTACAAAGAAATAAAAGGAAATACCTTAAAACAACAAGTTATACGGTCGTTAACTTGTATGGAAAAATCTCACGTGCCATCTAATGTACAGATGGGAACTACGCTTCTACATGCTTTGTGAGTGATAAGGTGATAAGGTGTTAATCGCATAAACCAAAGATTTGCTTTGATATTTCACGAATGAAAATAAGTTGCACTGTAAAGAAATCTTATGCAATATTTGTTACTGTGCGATTCAGGGGGAAATACTACAATTGGAAAGAATACTATAATGGAAGAATATTTATGAAATGTAATAATATTTTATATGATTGAACCGTAATTATGAAAAAGTTTTTAAAATATTGAGACATTCTTTAAAAACTAATCTCAGAATATGGAATCAGTACAAATGATTCAGAGTATTTTTTTGAAAATGTTTTTAAAATGCATTAAATGGACACAAACTGCTATTCGGTCTGTTGATAGTGAAGATGAACTTACAATCCTGCTCAATCTGTTCGTTTATCTGTCCATATCCAGAAATAAAATCTAAGGAACTACAAGGTGTAGAGAGATGCTTGACGTGTCGTTCCAACGGTCCTGACCAAACCACCTCAGGGTCCCTGGAACCATCATGATTGGTGCAATGGTTCAGGGTTGACAGGTTGCAATGGTTCTAAAGAAAACAATTGTTTAAATTACTTCTATTCAGTTAGACGTACCTGCGACTAGCTTGGTATAAACATTATTCGACACAATACAAAAAAAGCAGTTACCAGCATTGCTCGATTATATTGTATTTTTTTAATAGATTCCATTATATTAGTCATAAGACCAACAAGCTTGACATAAACATTGTTTGACTTAACATGAACATACTGCGAATGTTCCCACTCTGCAGGAGCCCCATTGTCAATGTTGCCAGCACATGCCAAACATATATCATGAACCAAAAAGTGTAGAGACATGCACATCTTTGCACATCTTACATGTTCCTTATCAATTCCATCCTCTCTGCTTATTTATCTATGTATTGGTAAGAACGAATTTGGAAGCATGTCAGATCGCTTCCTGCGAAATTTTACGGTTGTCGCAAGATTTGTGTGTATTGTCTGCTTGAATAAGACAAAGTTAGTTCATAAAGGCATGTGCGATGATTTGATATATTCCTTTTATTTCTCTAGTACTAGAAAATCAAATTTCCCTGTCTTCAGAGCTGTCGATGAAAAAGCTGTAGATGAAAGAGCTGCCGATGAAAAAGCTGTAGATGAAAGAGCTGTCGATGGAAAACTGTAGATGAAAGAGCTGTTGATGAAAATATCTTGTGACGTTGAGTTAGGGTACCTTCAATTGTTATAACGGCTGCCGAATGTGAAGGCAATACAAGAACACCATAGCCTAAGAGCGTGTTTCAAGTTAAGAATTAAAATATTCTATCAACAGATATGAGTCGTCATCGACTCAACAAGAAATTTACGGTAGTGTTTGATAGTATGTCTTTGTTAATGTTAGCAGATTATCTCATTGTAATAGCTGATTCAGGAATACTATGAAATAAGGACACATAACGGGAAAAGACGATTTGAGATATTAATATTTGGTGTTGATCTGATAATGCATGAAGAATCTCATTCAGTATTGCGGTTGCGAAAAGCGAGAAAAGTAGTTGGGAGGAGAGTTGGAGAACGAACAAACGTTACTATGTTCCCCGTTTTTCCCGCCAAAATAGTCATAAACTGAAAATAAATCTGGAAACTACAAATTCATAGAAAGGAGAATGTTGCAGTAGTCATTAAAATACTCTACACCAAGTCACATTTCATAAGAAATTATTTGATTTATAAAAAATCCTTTTAAAAAAGGACTAAATGTACATTTGTATCATTAAAATATGATTTAATTGTGTATTTTCTTCATTGTATGGGGGATACACATGAGTCCAGTGACGGATTTACGTATAAGCTAAACAAGCTATAGCTTAGGGCCTCACTCCCTTGGAGGGCCCCCCAAAATATATAAAGAAAAAAAACTGTCGGTAATGTAATTTCAAAATAATTAAAAAAGGAAGTACGATAAAACGCACATAAAACAACGGTGTTTTTTGTATTATGTACGTACTAGTTTGTTATGAATGGGGCCCGTGTTTTCCAGCTTGGCTTGCAATTGAAGTAGCTCCGCTTGTGATGGGATGGGGCCCCGGTAACTCAGCCTCGCATGTAATCGAGTCGTTTCCCAGCTTCGCTTGTAATGGAGCCCCGTTAAACGAGCCCCGCTTGTAATGGAGCCCCGTTAAACCAGCCCCGCTTGTAACAGGGACCCTGTTACCCAGCCGTGCTTATAATGAGACTCTCCTTTTTACAAGGAGGGCTGGGTAACAGAGGCCTCTGTTTCAGAGCCCCGCTTCATTGTCCCAATGAAAACAGTCTGGTGATATTGATATATACATGCATTTTATTATCTACATCTGTATAGGTTATAACAATATTAATAATAATCTCACACAATTATTAGTATTTTTCGTAATATATGTTATTATTTCATGTTATATCAAGCTTCCAGAGCCTAGATTAGGAGTCTGTATGTTGTGTTTCTAAACAACTGTGCAATGTTTTGTAAAAGTCGTTAGATAATAAAATGTTATATGCTGATCAATATGTAAGTTAATAAAATACACATTTTATGTGTAAAGGTATTTAGATATCTATTAGTTCCATAAATTGCCATATAACATACTGTATATTCAAACCCCAAAAGACGGCGACAGTGTTGATGAAAAACAAAGCTAGACACGTGAAGGGCCCCATTATCTTCAATAGTTTAGGGCCCCACCAAACCTAAATCCGGCACTATGAGTCACTATATATTTGCTGCTGCTCTAAATTGTCCTTGTACTTTAAGCAGCTGGAGAGAAAATGTGAGTTTCAATAGTTGTGAAAACGTTTGACCGTTGTAAATATTTCGAAATATTCATTCTTAAAAGCTAGATGTACATGTTGTGTCTTATTTCACATTTTTTTCGCAACGGTTCATCATGAAGATTGGGAAGGGTATGAAACCTGGCGTAACAAGGCTAACCAAATGCTAAGAATCGTCAAGTTTAGATATATTCGTAATCTGAATAGCGAAACTACAAATGTTAAAAAATAAAAAATATGGCAAAATTTTCGTAAGTTAGGGATCGGTAAAAGATCTACGGAATTAAATACTCAAAATTACAATTGAGATGAATTGAGTGTACACTTTGGTTGCACATAATCAAAACGTCCAACCAAACTGTATCCCCACTTCATGTCAAGCGTTGCTCCTTCACCAGAACAATTTCGATTGATTTTACTTTAAACATGTTGAAATTTCTCAGATTGTGGAAATTCTAAGAGCACTGAAAACGAACGAATGTGGTGCAGACATGATTTCCATTAAATTACTGAAGCTTATGGTATAGAATGTTGTCTTCACTATAACGCATATTGTCAATTACTCATTCACACCTGGAATTTTCCCTCGCTCTTGCAAGAATGCGCTAATTTTACACATCACTAAGAAATCAAATGCGTCCGAACTGAGCGACTACAGCCCAACAGTATACTTCCAGCACTTTCAAAAATGTTTGGAGAAGATTGTGCACAAAGAAACCATAGATTTCCTATCTTCACATACTCTCCTCGATCTTTTAGAGTCTGACTTTCGCTTCATGCATAGCACATCCACGTCACTATTAAAGATCGGTGATGACATTAAACGTGCCCTAGGTAAAAATTAATCACTCTGTTAACATTAATTGATGCAAGTCGTGCCTTTGATTATCTTCATATAGACTTCCTACTAACTAAGCTTTCTTCGTATAACTTCTCGGCGATAACACTTCGGTCGTTTTCTTCTTTTTTAAAAGATCGTCAACAGTGTGTTACTTTTGATAATAACTATTCTTCTTCAAGAAGAAGAGATCAAGAGATCATCAGGAATACCACAAGGTTCTATACTATTGCCATTACTTTTTATTTTTTTTATATATATATGATATATCCTCTATTTTTCGTACATGTAAACATCATCTTTATGCAGGGGACCTGCAAATATATGTTCATTTTAAACTCTGTTTAATGCATGATGCAGTGGAGGCAATGAACAAAGATCTGCGTGATCTAACTGAGGGGACAAGCAAGCATTACCTAAATTTAAACCCTCTAAAGACACAAGCCATCATTATAACAAACCAAAACACGCTTCTGAATTGAGTAGACTAAGCCTTCCTCAAGTTGTGTTGAACGGCACTAAAATATAATATGGTAAACAAGTGAGAAATCTGGGAGTCATCATGGACGCACACCTAATACACATAACCAAGAAGGTTTATGCTATATAGTACACATTTAATAAGCCAAAGGATTCATTTGGATGCAGGCTTTAGTGCATCCAATATTTGACTATTGCGATGTAATATACAACGAGCTAACAGTTCATTTTTTCGCTAAACTACAACGGATGTATAACACCTGGATAAGATTTATTTACAGTCTCCGCCCTTATGACCACATAACAGCAGCGTTGACTGATAGGGGCTGGCTTCCACTCCATTTACGTAGGAAATATCACAATATAGTACAAACGTATTCTTACTCACAATGCCCCTTCGTATTAATACACAGACTATCAATTTGTTGCACGCCATTGCAGAAACACTAGAGCAGGAAACTCTGTACTTCTTCCCAAACACCGCACAGGGATTTATAGTAAATAATTCATCTCAACCAGTATTTGTCTATGGAACAAACTACACCCTAGCATGCGAAATATATGATCAAAATCGAAATTTAAATCGGATACCGAAACACTGTTCATGGAACCATGAAAATGTAATATACCCATTCTCCACCAGTTACCACTTAACTCACTTGAAGCATTTGTATTATAATCAATTAGTTAAATGTATTATGTCTTTGAAGTATAATTGAGTACATGTACGTATGAATGTATGTATGTACATGTTTGTGTGTGTGTGATTGCATAAATATGTCCTATAATATGTTGTATATATATTTAATTGGTCAGGGTTAACTACAAAAAGAAAACATGCATTAGCCAATGTGGGAAGTGTGAGGCCATGTTTTATCAATTGGTTCGTAATTCACCTAGCATCTATTGTATACGAAATTACTTAGATGTATGGATAATTTAATTCAGTAATTTATGTTTAAATAAAAGTTTTGTAAATCAGTAAAAGTAGAATTGATAAAAACTTTCATTATGGAATCATACCTTTCAACACGTAGTTTATTAATTATCTAACACATAATTTGTAGCAATGTCTCTTGGTTTGCTTAGATTGTATGAGATTAGTACGATCTGAGTCACTAAACCTTACCAACACAAATATTACATCAAAAGGAAAACATTATGAAGAGTACAGGAAAAGAAGAGGAGATGACCATATTTCTTTTTAAAATACACTTGCACTGGTAAGAAGTATAACCTAATGACAGGTAATTGCTACAACAGTTTCAACCCAAAAGCGCAAATAAACCACAAGCTATGGTGGTTTTTAGAATATCCCAAATGGCACAGTTACACTTTAAAATGCGTGTAACTCACTTCTCTTGGACATCTCTCCTCCTTCTTGTACTCTTCATATGTGATCGTGATGAAACCGTTGATCTTTGTAATTTATAAGTTAAACTTAGTTTATGAGTTGTTGAATTTCTTCACTACATAACGAACATGCTGCAAATACTTAATGTATAACAGTGCCCTTCATGGGGCAAGTTTCAGTATATAATACTTCTTGTTCACACTTCAAACCGGAAATAATAACTATACTATTGTGGATCATATATGACAATGATTATTTGAGTAACATGAAAGAAATTAAACATACCTGATAGTCCTTTTAATTTCAGGCAGAAACTGAAGAGTTCTTTTAGTGTGAAACCAGTAGAAATGTGGTTGATTGGTTGCATGAGTTTTGTCGTTGGTGCCCTTATGGAATATGCTCTTATACTTTCTGGTATTCGGTACAAATGCCTTTCTTGCAAGAAAGAAGAAGATTTAAATCCAGGAAAGATAGTTCTCATTCCTCCAGCATGGAATACTCTGGTAAGAAAGCGTTTGATTGATGATCATAGCAATAGGAAATCCAGTGGTAAACGTTTCTAAATAATAATCCTGTATTGAAGTCGAATTCGATTGAGTTACTTTTTAAATCTTTTGGCATCTATGGCTCATGCTGGGATTGGATTAGATAGAGAATTTGGAAGGTATCTGCCAGGGCCTTCTCAATGTGCCATCTCGGCATTGTCTGTATTATCAACCAATTACAAAAAATTCTGTATCTGAGATGCTATCAATTATACGACTGCTGATCACTAACTTGATTACTATTGTTACTATTATTCCCATACAAAAAGCAAGTCCAAACTAATATTTTAGGACGTTTTACATGAATGGAATTGATGTTGAAACTTATTTTAAACATGTTATATCTGAAAGATTAATGTTGTATTTGCCTCGATATTGATAGATAGATAGATAGATAGAGTCACTGATTTCCATTCATTTAGGAACAATACTCATATCTTTAGTTCTGGTACTTTAATTTAATTGTGTCTATCTACATAACATATATCTATCTATACAAAACGTGGAGACGATTTTTTTTTTCAAAATTAGTGAGACAGAGTGAACAATAATATTATTATTACATAACTTAGCTAATTTATTTCAATCTGTCTTTGGTAGCAGATATCAGTAACATTCATAAAAAATAGTACATTTTACTGGTCACGTTACGCTAAGCCTTTATCCAAAAATTACCTTATATCTGTGATGTAAAAGTGCCTGAAATAATTCTTCCACAGAAATTACATGGTTTTAAGAACCTTATCAAATTATAAATGCCAATTACCGTTATGCCTTATTGGTTCAATATCCTCTTCCTAGTGAAGTAGTAATTTAAAATGTAGAGATGAATAAGCTCAGAAGATACTAAATTGCCAATTACCGTTATCACAATTAGCATATCTAGTTACACTTGAATGGGTAGTTAATACGTTAATACATAACTGTGTAAATATATACAGTAAAGGTAATCAAACATATTGCATTTAAGACTTTACATTTTAGGTACAATTACTATGTCTTAAGATATTAATAATATCATTCGCATATATATTGCAGAAACCAGTGGGATGCCGTGATACAAAGAGGAAATCTAAGTGCCGTATTTGCAAGAAATTTTGTGATTGGATAAAACTTCTTCTGAAGAAACAGGGAATTCTGGATGTCTATCACTTGTTATATTTCCATCAACTTTCGCTATTGTGACTTATATTTACTGGAGTCACTACCTTAATCAAATCAACAATAAGTGGCAAGAGCTTCTGGATGCCTTTGGAGAGAAAGAAGAAGATGAATGAATTAAATACTGAACTATGATTTTTTAACTGAATCGTTGCTCAGTTTACACCGGAGTTATATCTTTGGCGTTTTCTAATAATTTCCTTCCTCTTATTGCGTTATAGACGTTCACTTTTGGGAACAAGTCAACAATTTATAAAGCGCAATATTTTGATAAATCCAAGAGCTAAGTAAACTAAAACGCTTTATTTTGGTTACCACAGTGTAAGACTTGTTGTGACCGTTTTCTACAACATTAATCCAAAGTAATGAAATAATCTACAACTTACTGCGACTAGTAAAGTGTGGCATCAAGTAGATACTATAAACGTAAAAGTAGCATTTAAACAATGTTATTAACAACGAGTAGCTGCGAAAAGTATCACAAAGAATTTTCAAAAATGGAGTTGAAGTGATTAAATGGCATAATATTAGTTACATTCAAGGTTTTTAGAGCGGTGAGAACATGCTTGTTTTGTACTTGATTAACAGAATTTTGAGCAGAACAAATTGTGTATGTTTGTGTGTGACAGACCGGGAGGAATGAAAGGTAGTATGGTGTATCTATATAAATCATTTCAGGGACTGAAAAATATTCGGTACACACTTTTGCCTAATTTTCCAAAACTCAGAACTATGTTGGTAATCCATAGAATGTATTAAAACCAATGCGAGAACATGAGGAAGTTGTTTATTCGAACTAAAACAAGAAAATAAGTCGCTATAAGTATATGTATAACAAAAATCAAACAATGTGGTATGTAACCGTGAAGCAAACCCAGCAACAACGTATTAAAGAGCGTGTTTGTAAAGCATGCCATAAAAAGATGTTTCTGCGACAATGTGCACATTCATATTTACATTAGATATGAATGTGAAAAATAGTGAAAATTTGTCACATAATGTTGAAAATCTGAGTGGAATATACAGCACTATACATTAATATACAGTGGAATCTATAGGGGCTATAGTCCCTCCCTTGACGTCCGCGCTCCTGGATCCACGCCTGAATATATATATATATCAAGAATATAATATAAGAGTAATATTAGTATTAAATGTGTTCGCATGACGGATGCACTGGTAGTTAATGACCCACATGACCAGGTCAACGGTCCAGGCACGTGCTCCATCGCTCTGGCAAGGCAAAGATTCCATCTTGGAAAAACTGGGGTCACAATTATTCAGCTATGTTGTCACGGCACCTCCTGTTCTTTTCGCAGGTGTGTTCCTCCAAGGTGGTGCTTCAAGAGGAGAACAAATTATAGTCGCTCTGCGCACATCCAATTTTGTCCGTGTATGCAGTAGTGCGGCTCTCCAGACAGATTGCATGTCAGGTGGCACCACGATACGGTATTGGTATTACGTCATTCATGCCAATAACACGGACACTACGAACGGAACACCTATGCTTCTTCAAACACCAGGAATGTCGCAATTACCTTATTTTTCGAACAAACCATGTATATAACTGAAGTGCCAAGAGTCATGGTATACCTACCTAATAACATATGGGATCCCCTCAAGCACAGCAAAGTGCAGTAGCTCGACGTGGCAAGGACCTGAAAAGTCGGTGCTATTTCGCTGGAGGTATGTGCAGCCATGCAGTCTCAATTGCCGTCCATAATTCGGTGGCTGTTGCATGTGGAGGATCCTGGGCACGATTAGCCCGTTTGGTGATATCACACATGTGTTCGGTACGGTCCGAGGATCGGTGTTATGTCCGAGGATCTAGGAGGACAAATAATGTGTTGCAAATTGGCAGAATGTATCTCATCTAGTCGCGCACCATTGGGACTGGGTGACATGGCACATTGTCAAATTGGAAAATCACATTGCTGGCAGGGTAAACGAAATTTATAAAGATATGGGCTTAGTTACTAATCAGCTGAACATAGCGCTGACTGGTCAATGTCCAGTTCAAGTAGACCCAAGGACTCAAACTATGCTAGGTATACACGTCACACACCATCACAGAGCCGCCACCAGCATACACTGTGCCTTGTTGACAACTTGGGTACAAGGCAGCTTGAGATCTCTACCAGCCGCACATTGTAACTAATTTTCATATTGTTACAGATTTCCTCTTTCCATTAATTTTACGCTCTTGATTCCTTGTTTGCGCGTCATTTGTCTTCCCGCGAGTTGTGTTATCTGTTCACGCGCAATGCCTTGTGGGCCGTTGTGTCTAGCTGAAAATTCCAACAACTTACCATCATTTGAAATATTATCGCGCAGGTGCACTTTGAATTTTTCTTGTTCTAAATTTACGACATTCATGGTCATGGTGCTTCAACGCGGACTATTGATACTTATCATTTAAATTCCTGTTATGATTATTGGTGCTCCATTTCAGCTCGGTTTCTATTTGCATGGTGGTATTTTATGTTAATATTGTGGACAATCTTGCTTTGACCGGATCCAGTAGGTTGCCCCTGACCGCCATTTGCATTATTATGTTGATGTTGGTTAAGTTTTGTGGCATGAGGTACTGGTTCTGCGATCTCATGCGTCTTGCCGACATAAACACTTGGATTTTGTGGTCCTTGTTTTGGTTTCTTTTCTTCAGTAGTTAATTTTATAATTATCAAAACTTGTCAGACTCGAGTGCCACGATTCGTGAATGCTGTAAAAATTGTCTCTATTTGTTTGTAAGTGTACTTAGTTACTGTCTATTGGACTAGTCATCATCATTAGTATTATTAGTTGTGTTTTCTTTGTTAATAGATCTTTTGTTTGTAATAAATGTTACCTGGTAGAAATTACTATATTTTATTTGGTCATAACACTTCTTTATAGTGAGGATTGCACAACGGGGTGCTATTGGTAAGTTGTGGAAATGTCTCGGAGGCGTAAGTTCTAGAGTTTATTCATTTTGTTTGTATTCTCACATAAAATATTATGCTTGTTCCGTCGAGACATTACTACAACCAGAAATGTTTTTGATATGATTGTTTTCAGATTCGGTAACTGGCTCAAATGTTATTGTTTTTCATTCAGTGTTCTGCAAAAGCTATACGTTTTCGATGCTGTTATGTTAAATTTTTGTGACTGTAATTCCCTCACTCATTTGCGGTTTAGGAACCAGTTACTTTGTAAGTTTTCGTTACTGCGTACCAATTGAAAATGTGAGTCATCTGACCACGCTACACATTGGCTGCATTCAGCGCAGTGAGCGGCTCAGTGAGAGTGATCTCCAGTGAGTGAGCGCTCACAGCGGATCCTTCGGATGCCTAATTTCGTTTATGCTCAATAAACAGTTGAATTTTATAAAGCGTATGGTAGAAGTTCCACGAACAATTGAATATCGCATAGCACAAAGAGTAGCAAACATGACGAGTCGGGAAGATGTGAGGTATATGTTACCGTTTTTGTATCGACGACGGATTAAATATGACTGTGGTCTTACATGCTCTAAGGCAATTGGTAAGAGCACTAGATAGGAGACTTCGTCTGTAACTGCTCTAACTTACAACCAAAGTTTTTAATAAAATTACTTTATACTTTAAGATCCCAATTTGAGCCTGGAAACATGTGACTACATACCTGGCTATTTAAAATTATAACGTTCGAAAACAGCTTAAGAATTTAATCTCTACGGAATAAGTTAATCCGTTTTATGTTCTGATTCAAGAAGTTCAACTCTTTCATCTCGCAGTGAAGCAAGCAAACACACAGCTAATATGTACCTCTAACACAGTATTTGTTCGATATAAATATATCGAAAGCTTTTCAATGCGCTAACATGTAGATCTAACATCTTACCAGACTGAAGCTGGAAGTGCACCTCATGGCTTGTTATGTGGTAATATTTCTGATTAAACTCATAGGTTATATTCCTCTCCGCAGGAAGCCATATTTCAGTAGCACTAACCGCACTTCCGGGAGGTCCGGCTCACAAGTGAGCGCGAACATCTTTCCTCACAAAGATGGCGTCGGCTCACTGTGAGCCGGAAGTGAGAAGTGGCATTCAAAGGACAAATTCAATGAGCCCTCACCGCTCTGAATGCCACCATTGCCAGTTCTCTAAGGCGGAATACATGTGTTCCTGAGTACATGTGAGTCGCCGCCGACGATGGGCAGCGATTATTTACTGCACATGTGTCGGTCTTTGACTGCGATATCCCATGGAGACCGACTTGCATTGAATGACCTCTGAGAAACATTTCTGGGACCTCCTGCAATTATTCCTGCTGTCAGATCACACACTGTTGTCTACTTGTCTAGATGGCGCCGGTTGCTGTCATTCAGCACCCGTTGGCGGCCATTATGTTGTCCCTGTTGAGTCGTAATGCCTCCACTGCGGTACTCACGGTCCGCCCTTGACACTGCTAAGTGGTCCCCAGCTTCAAGACCCTGAGCTCAGTATGATATGCCCATAGTATATAAGGCTGCTTTCATCGGCTATTTGTTCTTATCTTATTCTTGGAATTTTTATCGCATTGCCAATCACCATTTCCTGTAACGAATTTTTTATCTTTTGTTCTAAAATGGGTGAAAAACTACTTTACTTATCAATTTCGGATGATCGATTTATCTTGTTGATGATTTGGCTGTGGAGTGTAAAGAAAATTTCTATTGACCACCTTGTTAGTGATTGATAAAGTGAAGTCAAGAGTTTACTTTTTGAAACATTAGAGCTTTTCATCTGCTGTAAATAACGCTTTACAAGAAGTTAACAATTAAAATGTCCTTATTTTTTATGTCAAATATGAATTGTGACTTGTTTTCTTTAGCTGTATCATATTAACAGCGAAGAGATGCATATGAATTATGTATATGCAGAGTATGAAGTAAAACTTTCGCTTGGGAATAAGTGGGGATGAGCCAAGCGATATATCATCAAGGGTCTTTCCTAAATGATCTTGTCACCACCACCCCTCAAGCAAAAACTGAAATGACGCCAGTGGTATTGGGTGATGCAATATAATATCTATTTTCAATTATTTCCATATTAATTGTAATAATACAGTGCATTATATATTGATTTTGTACAAACCTTGGTTTGGTAAATGGTTTTGTATTTCTTATTTTTATAACCATTATTGATTGAAAGATACGACACGTTTCGTGTGTATAAAATAATATTATTTTTTTTTGTAAATCAGCAGTAGGGCAACGTATAGGATCGAAAACCTATTACATATCTTGGATATGCTGCTTCTAACATTATATCGTTCTAGAATCAAATGCATACAGGGTGTTTCGGAAAACATACCTAATTCCATATAGTTATTATCAGGTTATAAGATACAGAGGAAAGTCAACAGTACAATGTGAGAAATCACAGTTAGACGCCATTTGAAATATTAGATAATTGATACGTGTCCTATGGCTTTATTAGTCGACGAAAAACAATATTGCAAATGAGCTAGTACTCTTTACTAACAGAACACATGTGCTGTCGATACGTCCACGCTTAAGTCTTGAATGGAATGAAATTGAGGTGGCGCTCATTCTGTCTGGAAAATTGTTTAGTCTGTTAGATTAGCTAACACTTACATGCCTGATTATCGCTGCTGGAATGGATACAATTTCATGATGATTGGCATTCTTTGTGGTATGTGTGTAGACCTTCAGGTATCCCTGAAGGAAATAATCAAAGAGAGTGAAATCAGGTGAACAGGACAGCTAATTCATACCCTCATCTCTAGAAATCACAAGGCCTGGAAACGCACCTTAACGCCTGCTTATATGTCTTAGTTTGTGTGATCAGTTGGAACGTCTTGTAGAAATGCAACTTTGCTATAACGTCTCGCGGTTCCGCCAACTTGGATTTTGAATTTGAACTTTCTTATTTCTGAATCAAAGCGTTTTCCGAAAACGTCCTGAGATTTTGTTCTGCCACCTTAGGAATTTTGAAGATTAATTTCGAAATCAAACTTTTGTTCTTTGAAATTCATTTATTAGAAAGTTAGATACAATCAGATTCATTATCGTTTCCAAACTGTGATCTTTCTGGTCTCTGCTAGCTTCGGGTTTGGGTTTATATTTAGTCTTCATAGTTCTCGATTGGCGTTAGCTTAGCGCCATTTTTAAGCCCTACATACTGTATAATAGTTAAAGAACATTTTTTAATCTTTATAAATTTATAAGATTTCGGGCTGCTAACATTTTGAATTTCCAAAATCGGGTATTTTTATTTTTGAGCCGAATTCAGTAAATTTTGCATTTCACAAATATTTGGGTACTATGACAATTTTCCGAAAATCTAACGGTATTTAATAGTTGTAACTTTATTTCGGTATTCAAAGTTTCTGATGTCAACGTCCTTTATTTTTTTTTAGAAATATTGATAATGCTTATAGTACGAAAATAATACTAGGTTCTTTAGTATCTGAATAGCCAATGTTTTTGTTAGATCCGTCCTTGGTAGGGAAACAGTAATACTGTGAAGAAGAAATTAAACGGGTATTTTAGGCGCTCTAATAATTGCGCTCGAACTTAATGTATTTCATTTGTCATTCTCATTTGTAATTGTGATTCTACTCTGTTCGTACTTTTTGTTCTATATTGTGATACAAGTACAATATTATAATGTTTTAATCTACAGACATCCATACCTAATGGTGTAAAAAAGTTTTGTTTTCTGGAAGAATTTTTCAATAAAAAATATCGGCCTTTTCATGCTTTTCAAATGTCGTTTTTTCACACAGGAAGTATATAATGTTCACACTGCACGTAATCAATATAAGCAACACGTTTCGAGTTAAAGTTCTCATACAGTTATCCCAATTTTCTATTTCTTTATTTTCCTGCAGCTCTACAAGGCATGCATATTATTTATGCATTCACTGCCACATTGCTATACGTCCTATATCTTCACCGTGGCAAACATAAGGAATTAACTAAGGACATATGGACTAAAGTTATTTGGTATAGTTTGTAATAAAATAGTAATAAATCTCCAGGGAACTGAAGAAATATTTTGAATTAAAGGAAGAGTTTAAGTTCCTAGAGACAATACAACTTTGAAGACATCTTTACTGCAAACTGGAAAACTATTAATTCTTACTTAATATATTCTCATTCCGTATACAACACGTTAATTTTTAATTACAGTATTATTCAAGGAAGATATATATTTTTGATTATAATTACCGTCAGAAAAAAAAAATTATTTATAGCTCAAAATTCCGGGAAGTAACTTGTTTCTATTTAAGGGCAGAAATATTTGCTTGCGTTTAGTAGTACAAAGTGTTTCACTATAAAACCTCAGGGACATTGTTCCCTCAAGTTCCGGGCTTCAAGTCTCGCTCCATACTCTCAAAATATATTCGGATACAGACAATGTAAAAATATTTTATGGTATATGCATATTAAAATGGAGTTTTCTAAATCCATAAGGAATACTCTTGTAAACAACCAAATACATATATATTTTTATGAATCTGTTGCAATAGGGCGCTGATTATTATTATTTCAAAGTATATCATAACGTAGCCACGTCCCACGGCTCCCTCAGCGTTTTAATGAAAGTATAGTAATAGCTATCGGCTGGTAACAACTGGGGTGCTTAAGGTCAGGGACACCGAAAACTATCTTCTATTGTGTTGAATGTTGTTTAAGCTAAGTTTGGGAGGCAGATCCAGTATGGAAGATCTTTTTAAATTATTTTTTTAAAAAAGTTCGTAACGCTGAAAAGTGGGAAAACCTATACCAAAAAAAAAATGTAATATTTAAATATCTAGAGTTTAAATTGTTTTATTTCTTCTGAATTATCTAGTATAAAAGTAATTGTTGCTTAAAGAGACGTTAACAGTATTATAATTTGCTGGCTTGAAAACAAAATAGAAAAAATAGTGGCTGATGTTTTTTTTAACTGTAGTTTTAGAAAAAAAGAACTGCTTTTATTTTTATTTACAACACTATCCATACATCAGCCTGAATTAAACTCCGAAAACTCTTGGGAGTTCGACAGTCTCTTTAAGACCTCACAGAATAGAGTCTGGCTTTAAGCGTTCGAAATCCGTTCATTTTACACGTTCCATACAGTTATGGCAGTAACTTAGTAGACAAAATGGCTCCTCTTTCTGCTGTCAGCCTTCGATTGATTGATTTACTACACCTCTCTGTTTGCATTAGATTCAGCTGAGAGATAATTTCTATAGTTACCCTTTTCAACACAACTTCAAATCACACGTTCCACTCATATAATAACAGGATGTTTATCTTTTTACGAATCGAACGTTTGAAGAGAAAATTAATTGCTTCAACTATCTAATATCAGGGAATCAAAACATGCTAGTAGTTTTCTTTATGATAGTATCCAGCACGAAATCACAGGTTTCATTTCTGTCTGTTATCAAGGAAATTTTGTTTCGGAAACAGAGTACGAGGAAACCAAACAACATGCTTTTAGTTCGTATGGTATTTTCATTCAACATGTAGTGAGTTGGTTTGTGCACCGAGGAACACAAGAGATTCACCTAAATATTAAATATGTTCCCGTTTTGTTTTTGATTAAACGTGATGTTTCAGGTATATGATGTTTACGAAATCAAGTAAGATATATAGGACTTCGTATATACTACTTTGCTTTATTCATTCGCTTTCCAAAATGTTGTGGAATATGAAACTAAAGAAAACAGAAGAAATAGTTCCTCCTGCGACGAATTGTTACTTGTGATATTGTGTAGTTTATAAGGACAAAAAGATATCCACAAATATTTTGATAATTCAGTGTCTATGTAAGTTATGTGACGGCAATTTCGCCATGTTTTCAAATCTGCCACCTACTCGTATTCTCTTATTTTCGAAGCTTAGTCGGAGAATGGTAATATTGTTAGGCAAAACATTGCATGAGTAATACTTTTCTTACACTCCCACAACTATGAATAATATTCATGTGCGATGTAGTCAGTTCTGTGGAAAATCGCCTAATTTTTTGCTGTGCTAAGTGAATCCGTATTTCTCTCCCATGATTATTAATTTTGTTTTATCCAACATAGTTAATAGGAATATTGAATGTATTGTGAATTCCGTCATCACGGGTGGCTTCGGGCATTTAGTTATTTATGAATAGCTTTTGAATATTGTTTATTGTTATCGGAATGCTTCGAAGAAGTAAGAAAGCTTAAAAATATATTTTGTATGCCTGTGGTTTCAAGGTACAATTGTTTTTCAGTCAATTGTCGCAGTGTGAGTAAATCAATCTGTCGTTGCTGTCTCCCGTAATTTTTACATTGTTTTGAGTGGTAACGGAAAAATCTCTCTGTACAGTTGGGTTCGTGGAGTACCAGCGTATATTGAACCTCTTAATTCGTAGACTTGTCCGTTGTTAAAAAAAAACACCGATATCTCTTCTTTGTTAGCCGTTACCGGCGATACACTCAATTTGTTTATTAAAATTTTCAACGAAAGGTGGGGCGACTTCGGACATGGTTCAAACATACAAGAACATTGTGGGAAGGTGGCGTTATCAACATTATAACAATGATAATCTACAGAAAGCAATTCGTGCTGCTGCTTCAGGGAAAATAACGATTAGACAAGCTGGCAGTTAATATAAGATACCAAAAAGCACTCTCTTTGACAAGATTAAAGAGAAACATGCAGGTCATCATGGGGGACAGAAGTGTTTGACAGATAAGGAGGAAAGAAATGTTGCACTCGAACTTTCGAATTGTACTGAACCAGGTTTAACATTTAAAACAACAGACCTGCAGCTCTTAGTTAGAAGCTACCTGAATAGAATTGACAGAATCGAAAAACGATTCAAGAGTAATTGTCCCGGACTCGATTGGTTGCAAACCTTTCGTTTGCTTAATTTTGTGACTTGCAGCAGTATAGGTATTTTCTTTCTGTGTCATGATTGTAGCCTGTAACTGAATTTAATTAATAAATGCATGTTTGTAGTTGTTACCAAATTAAATGTAATGAACACATTAAATATAAAATAAACACATTAAAATAATAATAACACTTTAAATATGTAACGTTATTCATTTTCAGATACATAGAATACGAGATATAATAATTGAAATGTGTGTGATGACACCTCTGTTACAAGACATACATCGGAATAAATGGAAAATTCCTTTTGTCCGAAAACGCCCCACATTATGGGGCGACTTCGGACGATGTTCAATATATATTTTTTTCAATCATTGTTGACATAATGTAAACGCTTTTTATATTATGTAAACATATACGTGAGTCATAGGTATTTTAAAATAATTTTTTGG
>JAGDQP010038830.1:4336-17994 GCA_022664845.1 Lepisma saccharinum
AGTTAGACTGTGGAGGCATGCTGGCAATATATAATATCCTTAATTATCAATATGCGTAGTAACTAATTTATTCGATACAGAATACGCTGAAAGAAAACTTGTGTTATTTAGAATTTAGCTATTTCACAACTTGAATTTATTTATCGTGTTTAGGCATCTAGAGCTTAAGCTGAAGGTACCATCCCAGCATTTGCCTGGTGTGACTGAGGAAAAACCCTGCAACAACCTCAGAAGCCAGTATCGAACCTAGGACATGCCGATCGGTAGCAACTTTTGAATCCTTAAAGGTAAATATAGTCGTTATGTGATGTATAGTATAGCGGGAAGTTATAAATATATGTTAATGTTTACACATTGATTGACTGAATTGTAATTTACGTCCTAAACGAGCTGGTAAGCTTCTAAGGATGGGACCTACAGTTTAAGGTGGGTTCCGAACCACTTGTGCCCCACCGGGAATCGAACCCGGGATCTCTTGATTCCAAGGCAGCGAGCGTTACCACTCATCCACGGGGGACATTAAATTCTTTTACACATACAGTACTACTACTACACATCATCTAAATTCAGAGTAGCACCAGTTTTGTTTCAACTTCATCATTACTGAACACACGAAATCATCATTCGAGATTTGACATTAAATATTGTCACCATACCTCGACAGTGCAACAGTAATATTGCTTGCTTTAACTGATTATCTTTGAAAATGGTCTAAATATGAAGGGAATTGAACGGTTTCCTATTCCTATCTATCTGTTTCCTTCTCTTTCTTGTGTTTTACAGACGACGATTCAAGGACGAACCGTAACGTTAGTACATTTAAAAAAAAAATGTCACAGAACCTAACACTGCGAGCTGATCCATTTAGGTACACTGATTTGAGAGACAGACCTTTGAAATTCGTTCGCAACAAAATATTATTTACAGACATTGATATTACGAAAAGAGACAATCATCACATTCTAAATATTTAAATATCGTATCCATGCCATCAACTGCTTTTCGAGACAACACTTAATTAAAAAAAGGTCTCGGGTCGTCTGAATGGTTGGCACGTTTGCTCTCTGTGAAAATGGTCCTGGTTAAAAATTTGACGTGGGTCTATTGAACGCACAGGTTCGGAGTCCACAAAGGGTCCCGTTCTTAGAAGCTCGTTTAGAACCTTAATACAAATTCACAGCGATCAGCCAAACAATTGCATTAAATTGTATTTACAGCCATTAGGCATCTTGGGCTTACGACAGAATAGGGTAACGGAGAGGGGTGTAGGAAGGAGCAATGTAGAAGGAACTCAGTCAGAATAACCGATGGCAAGATTCGAGCACAGTCTTTTTTTTTTAAATGAATTTATTTAGGGTACTATTCCGTCATTTGCCTAGTGACTAAGGATTCTGGAAATACTTGTCAGGATAGTCAGTTGCTAGTATTGAATCCAGGACCTCCAGAATGCGAAATGATGTGAAAAAAAACGCTCTTTCCACATCTTCTTTATAACTACTATAGTTTTCAGATTAACTTCTTTAGGAGATTTATGAATTAAACGCTTTGCCTTCCTTTAACGATAACATATAACAAGGTCCTCTAGTTTATTGTAACGTAATATATACATAATATGACAAACTGGAAGAGGCCAATCTCGTGCTACCCCAGTTCCGATTTGTCATCCTCGTAAAAATTAATGTCTCAGTCTCAGAACACTTAAGTAAAATGCGTCTATCTTTGGCAGCATTGATGAAGGGAAATAGTGCCAATGTTATCCGAACCCTGGAAAACCGTTAGGTAGCGAAATTCGGGGACTAATTCCCGGTCCTTTAGTATAGAGGGTGGGAGCGTACCCCCCACCCCACCTTTCTGTCCTCTCAGCTCTATCGAAAGCTTAGTAATATTTCCAATCTCTTCTTTGCGTGGAAAGATTAGTGTTTCTCGGAACACAAATATCCATCTTACAAACGTAAGGAAAAACTTGTTACTTCTTAAATGCCCGTAAAGCTTTTTTATCTTCTCATATTACAAAAATAGTAGAATGTCCGAATAGCTTTCAGTCTCTCAAAACCAAACAAACGAAATCATATAGCTCTTTGTATCTCGTGCGATAATTCAGTCGGAGAACGATTTAGGCTGACACATGCCTTGAGTTGCTTTTATGTGTTAGTAAATTAACAAACATTCTCGTACAAGTAAAAGGAGTGCCGCGCTTTGAAGTTACATTAAACTTTAAGAATCAAGTGCCCAAGTCTCGGATTTACAAAGCGAAAAACAGTACTCAAGAAGCTGCGGACAACAAACAATCATTATTATCCGGCTCCACTGGGCCTGCCTTTGAGTCTCGCTTATTTGCTATCTGTTTTATCGATTTCTCGAAATGTAATGAATATAAAAATTAACGCGAAAGTAAATACAAGTCAAAAAACGCACAAGTCTCGCCAAAGTTATGTCTTTAACAATTCGTACTCTGTTACGCAAAAACGGGACTTAGTTTCCAAAACGCAATAAAATCGACGGACAAAAATTCTAAGTTAAGGATCAACTAGCCACCCACTCCAAGCACGGGCAGCTGAAAAATATTATAAGCCTTACAGTGCGAAAATGAAGTGATCTCTGAGCCAAGCACTGTGCTCTGTATACGACGTCGTCAATATCTAAAATGACAAGTCACAGGCCAGCTGACTGGCGTCTTATATACGAACCGTGCTTGCAACACACAAAGGGGTGACCCCGTGACGTCGCGCTAATAGCTCCCGATTCGCGCTCGGTAGGAGGATTCTATTTCCCTTCTCTTGTCCTAACTAAACAAGGAAAACTTGTACCTTTAAGAACGCATAAACCAAAAGATGAGAAACAAAGGATATACATACACACTTCAAAATAAAAAGTAAAACAACAAATCAACACTTGTCATTACCAATTACTTCAATAAATGTTCTTGATTAATCACTGAAATTCTGGAAAGAGTTATTTGCATATAGAATAATTTTCTGAATATTACGAAGTGAGAAAATTACTTAAATTTTTTCTCCTTATTTTCAATAAAATTAAAATATATAGCGGGTTGCCACCGCTACAGAAGACAACGATCTACCAATCGAGCAACAACCGCTCAGTTATTCAACGAAACCAAATGAATACGAAACAGAAAGAAAAATCCACCATTAACGATATTCTACGTTAGTTTTTACTGGCTTAAAAAGTTATCCAAATTCACATATCAAAACTTTTTTTTCTTCTTAAAGACCTCAATGAACTGAAAACCGAAACCGGTTGGGGTATTGAGGTTTCGGTATACGAGAATTCCTACTCATTTGGTGAGAACGTTCCCTGATTTCACTGTGTATAGTAAATACACACGTCAAGAACTTAACATAACTTCTTTACTTTTTTTTTTGTAGAGTGGAATTTTAATTATAGTCTTCAAGCATCTCCGGGTCAAGTTAGAACCCGCGCACAGAAAGCGAGCGCCCTAACATCTCGGCCAATCAGAACTCAAGATGACATTAGTATTCTACTAGAAAACTAATCTCTTCATAAATAACTTTTTATTAATAAAAATTTTTTTAAAGATTTAATAACTATTGCTCCTCGACTGTAAAAAATAACACCAGTTCTTACCTTCCCCACGTATCCACTCCGTCACAACTAAGGGGACGAAGTTCATCATAAGGATAGGCATATTTTAAGTAGCCTTCGTAGGCATGCTGAAACATCTGCTGCACTTCCTTCCTACAAAAAGACAATAAAAGATATTAAAAATAAAAATTATTCTTACTACACAATAATAACTAAATAAATGTTACTAATCTTACAAACTGAAATCTTTGTAAGTGAAGATTATGTACACCAAAAGTGTTTGCTACGCATCCATCAAAGATACTCATTTTCCATGGACCAATTTCAAATAGCTTCCTCGTTGCTACTTTGTTGTTGCTGCTGAAAAGAAGAACTTAGATTCAAATTCGACAGTCTCGATGTAATGCGCTGTTTTCGAACCTGTATATCGGACAAATTGCAGGCACTAATGGAAGGCAAGGAAAATGAATGGAAAAGATGGAAGCTCTCAAAACGTGGAGTAAAATAGATTTCTAAATAATTTAGAGCACTCAAACCCTTTTGCCATGTCTTCGAATCGTCAACCTACAGAAGTAATTTTCTTCATTATAATAAGCGTTTTAGTGTTGCACGAAATGCTCTCATATAACGATATTTAGGATAAGGATGGGTACATAACTTTTGACATAGAACTAAGTCTTTCTCCATGTTCAGCTGTGAAAACTACGACGTTGTACCTGTATAAAATATAAGGTAATCGAAAGATTGCGCTGTGATCGTTCTATATGTCTGATAGAACTGTGGTCTGGAAAGGTTAAAGTATACTGACTACAAGTTAGAACTATAAACATCGTTATACAAATGAAATATATTGTTTGTTGTGGTATAACAGAACTTCTATTTGATAAATTGCTCCGACTGTACAAGGGAATAAGTCAACCACCTTCGCGAACATGCAAAATATTTTCTCTGGGTTTTGTCCACTCAGTAAATGTAGTATTGAGAGCATGAAATTTAGTTTCTGATATAGCACGATTATAGACAGTTAAAATCATGACGTCTCCACTGTCTCTACTCTGTCTGCCCATAAAAGTGTCATTACAATGGCAAAAATCAATGTGTTAGGATATGATGTAATATCCACCTTTTTCGCCAGATTTGGCTCCACCAGACTTCCATTTCTTCTTGAAGTAATACTTTGCCAGACCTCAAGTTTCTTCAGACGACGAGCTTCCAAGCGTCAGTGGAGTAGTAGTAATGACATAATGGCTTTAAAACATCGTTTAACTAAGTGTGTTAAAGTGTAAAGAGAAACTATGTAGAAAGATAAACACGTTTACCCAGAGATATGTCCATGTCTTGTATTTCATTCCGAAAACTTAAAATGACCCGCGTATATATTCGTGAAATTCATTCAATATACATGACCTAGAACACATTTTACGCTTGAGTAAAAGCAATGTCCAAAGTCCCCACTGTGTGTAGGCCCCCTAAACCTCCGTTAGTCTTTTAATGTAGGCCCTTGGTCTGGCTCCTATCTGTTAGTGAATTTGTACATCAAAAGGGAAGCAATGAGTGATCCAATCACGAGTATTCTTCACTTGTAATGCGTGATCATACTTTCCCGCATTTAGGATCACACTTCCCCAGACCTGTGAAAATAGGAGTACGTAGATGTTCAGGGATATAAGTCACAAGCAACATACACTAGAATGTTGGATTTGTGCTCATGAAAAAGCCTTAACTTTATGTTACATAACGAGATAATTCCTATTTCCCCCGGGATTACACTCATTCCGCTATTGAAATTTGAAGTTAGTGTTGTCCAATTCTGATTTCAAATTAATTTTCTTCACTTTTGAAAATTACGTCATTCAAAAACTATTGTTTGTATGAAGCTTACATTGATTTGAAAGGATGCTTTGCGGTACTTCCCAGCAAATAGTTTCAGATTTTTATCACATCCCAGCAAATTTTTATGGCCGGTGACCATACTTACCCCTGTTCACACTGACACTCTATTTAGACAGATACTGAATCGTTGAATTGTACTGTAATGTGCGAAATTAGTGAAATGCATACTATATTACTGCACTAAAAAGGGGTGTCATAGTGAAGAAAGCTCATCCATTAGCATAGACTTACACCATTTACCTATTTTAGTCTACGCTAAGGAGAATGTGATTTGACCCTGTCGTTAGATGGCTTTGGCGATTACTTTCATCCAAACCAGCTTCTGTAGCTGGTTGTTTCTGTAGTAGGCCCCCCCCCCTTTTGTGGCAAAATGCTCTTAATTCATAACACGAAGTGTCACAATTAGTATTCCTCAGCATGGTGCCATCTTATGCAGCTCGAGGGCGCATTTAACGAATTAATAAAATATGGATTGTTTGTTGTCGCTACATGTTTATAGAAGTGCCTGTAACTTGAAATAAATAAAAATAATAAGAATTCAAAAGAGAGTTTCGAATAAAGCAACAAATATCAATGTTCGAGGCACCACCCATTACGGAACCGTAGCCCATTTCTCGTGTGAAGTTTACATATTTTGTGGAACCGGAAGTAAAATTTACTCCTCAATACATCTACAGTTATTAGGGTATACTTAATACCACAATACATCTATTAGGGTATATTTCATAAAACGCATTCCAGTAGAAACTATTAATAAGCACCCTTGTACACTATGTAAGGTGATAATTTTCCGGCACACAAGCTCGATATTTCACATATAGATGTGAAAAATCTGTTTGTGTACCTCAACATAGCGTATAAAGATGATTTTGTTCCCCTTTCAAAGAATCTCCTTAAATGGCCCAATAAAAACAAAATACATTTGGGAGTTAATAAAGTTTGTGACAGCGGTTCTACATGGAATACACTTTTGTAATGCGATGGCATTATTAAATTTTTGCTGAGATAAAATTACCTATAGTTTTCTAAGTCTCTCTTCGTATATCTTCTTAAGCTACATTCCGATACATCATTAAAAAGACTACATATTGCAAGAAAATAGTACACGTAGTATCTTCTCGCTGGCCCCATGTTTACGACTTGCAGTGTTGCACATTCTTAATTTTTTTGTTATATATTTATCAACGTTGACAACACTAACCTGCTCCGCAATTTCTCTCATTCGTGACCATTCATACCCGATAATGACTACATTTAACCACTGCAATCTACGCCCGGCGCTTTTAAATCTCTCTCTCTCTCTCTCTCTCTCTCTCTCACACACACACACACACAAATAAAAAAAAAAATGAAAGAGTAAAGGTGTTTAGAGCGTATATTTTTTCATTATTAGAGTCTATAGGATGAAGAGCTCAAGGAGTTCCGTGACTTCTGTCTATGAACTATGGATGGGAATAGTATCGACCTATAGTAAGTAGTGCCATCTTACAAATGGGATGCGCAGTAAAAACTGTTCCAATTTTGACAGTTGTTATTTGAACAAGAAAAGTCAGTGACAAAGAACTTGGGCGTACTTCGCTCCTATTCGGAAAGCACACGTCCACGTCCGCAGAAAGTGTGTTCTCCTCACACCAGTACTTCAGTAGGAACCTGATAAAAAAGCTGCTCTTTGGGATGTTCGAGCGACATTTAGATTATTTATATTTACTATACTGTATATTCTACAATACAATGCACTAACAAACATTACTAATGCAAACACATTCTAACAGTGCATCCTAAATACATCCTTCATCTCCTATTTCCTTTCCTTCTGGAAAGTCGGCCATCTTAAGGACTGTTCATATAACATGTTTTCCTTTCCTTGTGATCTTTCTGGCCTCCTTCGGCCAAGAATACATACAATCCATCCTTCGTGCCCTTTAACGTTCAAATCTTTCATGTAGAAACTAGCGCCACCTATGAATTGACGGATGAAGAAATCATTGCGCAGGGAGTGAGTGACCACGCGTTGAAACCGGTGGTGCGGGGAGGGTAGTCCCGCGGAATTAGAATCTTGCATTATAACGGTAAGGGATACACCGTTATATCACCCTGTATTTGAACGGTGAATTAGAACACTGTGTATGTACAATTTTTGCATTTTATAATTACGTTTACCACAAACAATCTTACAAACTATCGTCCACGACGAAAAACTAACTGCAGTGTGGCGAGCGAACATCGGAACTGGCACCACTGAGCCCCGAATGTTCAAGAACAAAACAGTTGAGTAATGGAAAGTGTCGGGCGCAGAACGCTCTTGAAAGGAAGACGGCGCGGATGCAGCGTGCAAGTCGAGAAAGATACAACCCGCCAAGATTTTAGAAACCAAACGTTGAACCCGCCAAGAGTTACACACAACTGGGGAAAGATATAGTGAGCAGAAGTGATCGTTTTGCCAGCTGGCTGAGGAAGAAATATCGCCCGGCAACGAGTGAAGAAAGTAGGATTTCTCTACATAACACATTCACCACCTCCCTAATTAATGTGTTCAGTGCATCACGTTCTTGGTTATTGTTCCAGTCTTCCAGTATGCAAGTGAATCGTTGATTGTTCTTGCCTACAATAAGAAGTTCTCATAGTGCAATAATATTCAAAGTTGGAAGCAAAAGCAGTGCTTATATATGTTATTTTTGTTATACCAGTGTGCAATTAATTAATCCAGTAATTGTGAATCACGTGAAAGCGAATTAAGGCCAGTGTAAAGTGAGTTCCCGCCTTTTATCAATTTGCATAGTTATTAATCATTTTATTTCTGGAGGCGTTAAAGTAAGGTTCAACATCGCATACTAGTGGCCCAAATCAGGCAACCCAACCTGAAAGTTATTCCTGAAAGTGAAAAGTGAAGTCGGTTACATACGTTATTATATTAAACGAAAGCGCGGGAAAAGTGTTGTGTGTGTGTGTGTGTGTAGCAGCAGTTGGCTCCCACAATAGATTTCCCTCCTTAACTACAAAGAATGCAGTAGGACTCGCTGTTGTTAATGAAGTAGAGAAGAGAAGTGTGTAGTGAATACAGTACAAGGGCACAAGTTTAATTATTGAGGAAAGCCATCTCATAGCCCTTGCGTGTAGTTAAAAATGTCTTTGTGCAGTGACTGCTATACAGTGTCATTTTGGTGCCAACACATGAGAAATTTGCGCAACCTCTTGACGAAGTGACAAGTTGCTGCGAGCGATGGAGTAAATGTGATAAATTTTCCGTCAGAGGATAATCCGTAATCAGTGCAACGTATAAAGTGTGGTATCATCAATCGGCAAATCACATGAGAAACCAGCCGAACCACACAGACTGATAGATCTCTTGCATGTGATCGAGTCCGCAGTGCAAGTAATCGCACTATTGATATTAGTGTTTTGATTTATTTACCTGTGTAGTGAGTAGTTTTTGTTCTGAAGTTGATTTGAAATATATAATTAATGTGTCCATGTCAAACAACCGGCAAAGTAAGCTTTCCATGCATGTTGTATAACTATCGCGCCAAGTAGTTGCGAAGTGAGCATATGGTAGGATAGGATCTCCTCCACGCACGATAGTTCAGTATACAGTTAATGCATAGCTGGTAAAATCAGTTTTTGATCACAATAGCAGTATAATAGCTCTTGAAGTTTTTTGCATTCAAATTTGAAAAGTACAATTTTGATATTCTGCATTTAAGTAATGCTCAATATTGTAAGGGCTAGTTTTTCATTGCCTGGTTAAAGTACAGGTTAGCTAGTAACTAACAGTTAAACTCTAACTGGTGGTTTACCCGTTTTTCAATGTCTAGTTACGGCATAACCAACAGTTAAACTGAGCAAACTGGTAGTTAAATTAACCCGTACTTCTACCTCCAGTTAACGCGCTAACTGGAGGTTTTAAAAAAGTTTGGCAATTGCCACCTGTGAAAGATGTTGCATATGATTTCAGATTAATCCACTTCCGATGAAGAGGATGATAGAATTGTATTAGAACACATAAAGAAAACATCACAGTTCTTCTACCCAACTTTTTAGCATCGTTTTATTTTTTAAATTCAGATTCAGTTAGGTGCGCTACGAAAAATTTTGTTTTGTGCTGGCTGGGGCATGAAGTCAGTTTGTGTTTGCACTCCCTCAAAATGTAAAAGTTACAAGAATGATGGAAGTGTGTGGTATTGAAACGCGATGTTTACTTTTGGAGCTCCAAAAATGTAACATTTACAGAAGAAATATAATATTTTCAATTTGTGTGTAAGCATTGAAACGGAAAATATAACGAAGATTGTAGTGATGCAAATGTGAAAAAGCAAACACAGTGTCTGGGAGTTTATTTGATTTCGAGTTGAGAGTGCACATTGAGTGAAGGCAGGTGCATCGCGTATAATGAAAACATGTTGTAAGGTAACTTTAACTGCCTTTGCTACTCGACATGTGTCCGTGATTTTTCTATCAAAATCCGTGTCATTCATAACATGAAGTATGAATATTAAGTAGGTCGTTAGTATTCTTGCGCATGTCGCCATATTTGTACGTGTTGATCAACACGAGTGCTTATTTAACAAAATAATAACACATGATATTTAGAAACGCTTTTTGGATTTCTAGTTGTAGCTAGATATTCTGTGTGAATTATTTACAAAGGAATGAGTGGTGCTGAACTTATACATGTATCAGTAGTTGACGGAAGCTGTGATCCCGAAAGTAAAGGATATCCATATGATTATGAGACAAACTCATAATATCCCCCAAACGATAATGATAATAGAAAAACGATCATCTTTATTTGATGACTGGCAGCTTCCTCAAGTTATTGACCCATGTGTACAAACTGTACCATTCATTCCCTTGCAAATAATTATTACTGACGCTTCTATAAACTCCTAGTGCCAGAAATACGAAAAGTGTCACGAAAAGCTGTGTCATAATTATTTCGTTAAATACGCAATCCGGTTGGTCAACACACAAACATGGCGGCGTGTGAATACTACTAGCGACACTTCGATTTATGAATGACACTACTTTTCTTCGAAAAATCATGTACGTATCGAGTGAGTGAATACGATTATTTAAGATCAGGTTACAAAATTGTGTTCATTATACGCGATGCGCATGACGTTTGTCATATACTCCATGTGCTGGTTCCCAACACGCAACCACATAAACAGTCCCAACTAATTTTTGCTCTCATTTTATACTTCCATGACTCGAAGCTTCGTTACATTTTGCAATTCAACGCTTCCACTCACGTTGGAAATCTTACATTTGTGCTGCAAATTTTACATTTTTTTGTGGGTCATTAAGTAAAGTTTACCCAGCAAATAATAAAGCTAATGGAAACAAGATGATTAAATATCCCTTTATCCCACTTCGTGAATTATTTACAAGGGAATGAGTAGTGTAGAACGTACACATTGATCAGTAGCTGGCGGACGCAGGGGTTCCAAAAGGGAAGTTTATCCATATGATTATGAAGGAAACATAATATTCATAAAATGATAATGAAAAACAATAATAAAATTATTAAACATTACCCTACTTTTCACCTTACCATATCCCTTTTTCCTTGTGAGAGTACTAGTTGCGGGTAACAAAAAAACAGTTTAAACATTCATATTCAATTTCATGAAGTACATGAACTTCGCTGACTACCTGTTGTGTAGTTTTTTATAATTACTGTGAAGTATATAAATACAGAGATTCTGTTAGACTACCCAATGTGTAACCCTCGAAAATTCTTGAGTACAACCTTAATTTTTTTACAATTAAAAATAAATATTAACAATACTGCAAAGCTCTGTTTACAAGCTCTAATTTTGGCTATACCTTCCCAAACTGAAAATCTTAATTACTTTGTTAGTTGCAACCGAGCGAAATAAAACGCATCCAAAAACCGAAGAAATTTGTTCTCTGCCTATGAACTCTTTCATGAAAAAATCATTAATTTCAATTACTGTATTTCTTGCTTGTCATTGCTTGAAATCGATCTCATGTTCTTCGAACTACCTGTTAAGTTCCGCTTAACTTTACTTTATGGGCCGCAAAAAACGTAAAAATTTACACGAGAAATGTAACATTTCTAACGTGCCTAGAGGTGTTCAAATCCTAAATGTAGGTTTCGAAATGAAGGTGTAAAATGAGAGGAATAGGGAAAGGTGCTAGGGACTATTTAGTTTCTTCCGCGTTGGAGATTAATACATGCATTTTTTAGAACCCCATGTACATCGTGTATAATAAAAAGCATCGAACTGGACTTCAACTAACCCCTCTTGACTGGCCCGAGATACTGTCCGTGTTTTTGTCTCAAAATTCGTGTAATTCATAAGACGAAGTTTCGCCATAACTCCTCACGGGGCTCTGCTTATTATATGTTGATGAACTTCATATTAACGCTGTAGATCACCCCCGCCATCTTGGTACGCACCTTCCATTGATTTACACGGGAATTGTTTTACTCATTTTATGCCTCTCGGATGTAGAATATTTAAGTTCCGCTTTCACAAAATTTGTCTTGGTGGTTATTTTGACTCTTGTATAGTTTTGGTTTGTGAAGTTTCTCCAAATATATAATTATAATGTATTATTAATAGTTTGCTATATAAATCACAATATGGTAACGGGAAATTATACTGTTCCTGTGTAAAATATTGCATTTCTATGAAATAGTATGAGTAAAAGAGAACATTACGATAAACTGGGCGAAAACAGAAGTTAAAACTACACTCCTGAAAAGTATAATATGAGTAAAACAATTCCCATGTTAATCAATGGAAAGTGCGTACCAAGATGGCGGGGGTGATCTACAGCCTTAATGAAATGATAATGGCATATAACTTTTCGTAGCACTTTTTGGAAGCTGGTTTGCCGGTAGGTGTTTAAAGAAGTATGTGTGGTAATTGTTTGCAAGGAAATAAAGCATATAGAGCCTTACATATAGTACGGAAGCTGCGGCCATAACTTGGAGTTTATCTATTTTCCCAGAGTGTATAAGGATGTGCGGACCAGCGATCTAAAACCGTCACGCCTACGTAAAAAATAAACTTTGTAAACTTAATTTTGTATGGACGATTTTTAGTAACTGGATTCGGTCCGTCACGATTATGAATGCGATGCTAATTAAAATTCAGATCCATGCAGCAGCCGGGATTCGAATCCGGGACCTTCGAGTCGCTTACGTAGCCCCCCAACCCACACGGCTACCAGGTCGGCGTCACATATACGTATTCTTTTAGATAGTAACTCAACTCTTTACATATGTGTGTTTACTACCTTATTTCTTTATTCCACAAATCTCTTAATGCAATCAAACATTCATATTTCTTACTTCAGAAACTAGCGAATTTGATGCGTATTTTGTTTAAAACTTACTGTGCTATCCTCTATTCTACTGTTTTCATAGTTCCTTAACAACTCCCTAGATGGCAAAATAGTAGAAATCCATTGACAACCGTCGCACTGTTCCCACTAACCAAAAGTTAAGTAACCACCAGTTAAAAAGCAAATGAAAAACGGATATTAAAGTTAGAGTTCTTGTTAACTTTAACTAGCAGTTAGTTAACTGAAAATATAACTGGGCAATGAAAAACTAGCCCTAAATGTTATTCCTGGCACGACCAGATGAAGTGATATATATGTTGTTTGGCATAATAAATGTTCGTTATTTCTAAAACAAGTCAAGATATACAATTTTTGAGAAAGATTAAAAATAAAGTTACTATATATTTTACAAAACTTTCTTTTCATAAAATTCTGAAGTCATAGTGAATGCATGCTGTAGAGATAGCAAAATATTGATGTGCGCTAATAGCATTTTCTTACAGTGTCAGCGCAGTAGAAATAAAGTAAAATATTGACTTTTTGAGTAAGATTTCGCTCGTTGATAGATATTCTGTTTTACCGGTGCCGGGATTGTGGGTAAGTTGGTCAAGCAGACGCTTATATCATACAGTAGGTCTTCATCTTCCACGTTAACGCTCTTGTTTAGTTGTGGCCTCACCACACATGTATTTGTCATTTTGGTATCGAAGGCCGTCTTTTCGGAAATTCAGGAATTTATTTCGGGGTTTTCGGGAAGATTGATTCGTTACCTGGCACCCGACCAGGGTCACGTAACCCGATTGATGACGTTACCCCGTACAGGGAAGAGACAGTCACAGCATTCCGTTGTTCCTTTCATTTTTGTTTATTCTTTCGTGGTATTT
>JAGDQP010038831.1:0-17994 GCA_022664845.1 Lepisma saccharinum
ACGAAGGATACTAAATACAGAAGATAATATGATGTAGAGTTATTATAAAAAAAATAAAGGAACATCATTTGTTCCTTGAAACAAATGTGACGTAGTTTTAATTACATAATTATGTTAATTAATAACATAAAACAGTACACTTCATGAAGAATTTGGATCCACATTGATTTCTGAAGAAAGATTTCAGAGACAAATTATAGTAGATAAATATATAACGAGGAGCCACTCCCCATTATATTTCGGAAGATAAAATATGAGAATTTTTAATAAGAAATTAATATAAGCGCTCTCTCTTTCTTTCTTTTCTCTTCAGTGGGTGAGTTAACGGACCCTGAGAACGTACGGTGATGATCAAAGTGAGTTCCCTCGACAGTTTAGAAAAATGATTGCACAGATGAAACATCTCTCTTGGCCTTTTATCACTCGACAAAACTGCCACGATTTTTTTTTTGCTTTCTCTCCATCTTCCACAAGTAGCGAAAATCTCGCCCAGCTAAGCTTAATTAAACGTTATGTGAAGATAAAGCACTATCGCTTAATCTCTTTGTGTATATTTTATTTTAGCGATTTCTCTCTTTTTTTTTTAAGTTCTGTTCTTGTTTTAAATTCATTAATATTTGGATTAGATTGATTTTTTTTTGTAGGAGGATACAAAAATTAATTTCTTTTGTGGGAAGATAAAAAATTCTTTTTTTTTTAAATTTAACGACGAGATTTAAAATCGTACTTTGCTCTTCATCAATTCAATTTTTCGTTTAACTACATAAAGAAAAATAACAACGAAGAAAAGTTGATTAAATTCTTTTTCATGGTTTCTCTACTATTTTTCTCTTCCCTCTCTCTCTCTCTCTCTCTCTCTCTCTGTCGTTGTTTATATCTTTCTGGAATAATTTCGTTTAAAATAAATACTTTATATCTGTCTCCAGTAGACCCCATCCTTTCGTTTCCGTCTACAACTTTCTAATTCGATTACGTAGCTTCCTGATATATAGCGAACAATCAAATGTAATTGATTGTTTGGGAAATCTGCTTTTAGAACGACGAATAAAAAAAAATATATTGCTTAGCTTTGTTTTCTTTCTGTGTCCTTATTAATGAAACTAAATATGTTTAAATATAAAAGTCAAAAACATTTGTAATATTCTCATTTAAATATTATGAATGCTATCACTATAAAAAAATAGATTATTACTACTTTTACTTATTAGAATACTGTCTCTAATGTTTAAATGTTATTAATTCTTCCTTTTGTTTAGAAAAGGATAAAAATACTGGTGCTTTATGAATCAGAGATGAAGTTTGCTGCACACAAAAACCTTCTTGGTTAAGGAATATTCGATTCTAGAGAAATGAGTTCTGAATCTTCTGATATAGGGTAAACGTATGGTAAAACCGTGACATTTGGTAAATTCGTGGTATATTGGGTTTTGTTATCACGGTATTACCAAAATATATGTTATATAAACGTGATATATGTTAACTTGAAAATTGTTAGTAATGCCGTGTAAAATGCTTATGTACCACGAAATTATAAGTGTCACGAAACTACCAACCTTTACCCTCTTCGATAATATTTACTTGTCTTATAGGCATGACTGGAATTTTCACCGTTTCGGTTATTAAAATTATGTATGTGTGTGTACTGTGAGAAAACACACTTCTTGTACATTGTTTGTATTCATTTTCATTGATTTTATCTTTTGTTCGCAGGAAGTGTAGAAAATATGTACAGTCAGTATCAAAAATATTGTACCCAGTCGTAAAATTTATTCTCCAAATAAGTGGATATACCGATTTGTGTATGGTTTCCTTTAACATAAGAAGGATATATTTCCCGTAAATTATAAATACTGTACTCATATCAGTCTATCCGTACCAAAGTTCCTTAGAAAATATTAGGACTAAGCACAAACTTTTGGCTCTTACTGTACAAGAAAAATCTATCTGAAAGGAAATTTTGTATACTTCTTTTCCACAGTCAACTTTTCCATCCTTTTAGTACACGTTTTGTTTAAAAGATGTCCTGGTAACGTCATGCTTACCCACTGTTGCATCAATATATACATTGAAAAGTGACGGCTATCAAAATCACTTGGGATCTATTAAATATTTTTAGTTCTATTCTGTCCTACAAGAAACGCTATTAATAAACTATTACTCGTAAAACAAAACGTGTCTGCACGTCTTGATGACACATTTAAAATGCTGAGAATTGGTCAAATTTTCACTCATTTAAGGTATAAAAAAAACTGTATTCAAAATGTTTAAAAAAGTTGTTTCTCTTCAAAATTAGTGTATATTTTTATTTGCACTTTTATGTTGTAACATTTCTAGTAAAAGCGTATATTTTTTTTTAATATAAATTATTTAAGAAACATTACTGTACTGAGCCATCTAAGGTCCGTCTTAAGAGGTAGACAGTTCTTTTTACAGAGAATAGTGCCGCGGTACCTAAGTACGAATTTAGACGGAACTAAATCCCTTACGACTGGTGTGAGCTACAAGAAAGACAATGAAACTGATACCGACAAACTAAGCGTTATAAAACAAGTCATAATGCTGCTAGTCAAGACAGCTCATAGTCGCAAAGAAGAGACTATGTGATAGGTGGATTTGATCTCGCAAAGACAATCAGATTTTGGGTTTCACTCGTACATCCTTACTCACCAGCAACGAAACTTTATGAAAACACTCAGTCCATGTTCGCGCGCCATATATGAATGAAATGAAGACTGATGAGGCATATAAATACACTTTCTGTTTTTTAGTAGAAATAAAAGACCCAAATAAAACTATCCTATACGTTTACCATATCACTTTTCGTTACTACTCAAAAGATTATTCCTGCGACAGTAGCGCCGCAACGGCTGGATTGCTCAACCACTAATGGAAGCTTTTGGTTGCAGTTGACGATAGTATAAATCATGCTCGATCAACTTTTAGTTTCTTGTGTGATTCAGTGTCCATATTCAAAATGTTCAATCTGTACATCCTTTGTTTGTGGTCTTAACAGAACCTTCAACCCTCCTTCTTTAATACTGAACCAAAATGCACTACTTTATCCACTAGACCAGGGGTGTCCAACCTTTTTTGGAAGTGGTCCAAATTGGCTATGGAGGAAGAGGGTGAGGGTTGCATTACAAAGGATGAACTTAAAAGTAGCATAGCATTTTTTGGCAAGCTGTATTAATAACCAGATGTTTAATACAAACTAGTGCGTATATATCTGTATAATATTCAGGAACCAGATTACTTCTTGTGTTTTATTTTCTTTTAGAATTAATTTGGAATATAGTAGTTGTAATTTTGACTTTGTTTCGGAGCCAGTCAAAATAGTTATGCGCGCCGCATTCGGCCCGCTGGTCATAGATTGTAGACCTCTGCACTTGACTGTTATGGATGGACAGTGCCGTATCTAAGGAGGGAAAAGGGGTCAAGCACCCCGGGCGGCACATTCAGAGGGCAGCAAACAGCTAAAAATAGAAAATAAAAACTCCTAAAAAATTAAGTAAAATTATCTATTAAATTGAAATTGACCTAAACGTGTTTAAAATTTCAATGCCGGCGAGCTAAGACATTTTTTTTTTTTTTTGTTATTCCATAGAGCCTACCTTCATCTCTAAAATTCAAAATCGCGATTCAAGTCAGATAGGCAGGTAGATCCGGCACTGTGGATGGATTTTACGAATGTTAACAAGTGTCAAGTTATATGGATATGTAATTTTTATCCCCAGGAACAACTCACGAGAGATTGGAAATATCGACCATAACATTATCCTTCTCTATTATATAGTTTTCACTTTTTGTTTTGAAAAAAGGCAGTAAGTAATTCCTACGTGAGTCATATGTTTATGACGTACTTGAACGTATGAAATGCCATTATTGGTTTCAGTTCAATGCAGCTATTATAGATGACGCGCAGGTGTTATCAAAAGCATAAACTGATATGTATATTGAACGTGTACAACCATAGCAAACACATGAGACCTGTTATTGGGAAATACAAGGTAATTGCATTAAAATTTATTCTCTTGATATGTAAGTGAGGAAAATGGCAAGCGTAGCTGAAAAAATATAATGTTTCTTAATTGAATCGTAAAGAACATTAGTTGATAGAAACCCGCAGAGTAATAAAATCGAGAACTTATTTTCTTATCTAAAATGTTGCTTTTTTCATAATGTTCCTTTGTTCTGTTATTGGAATATTCATCATCTTCCATCTATTTCTGGACTTCTGACAGAAATGCGAAGTGTTGTAACGTGGAAGGAATTTTCCAGGAAAACAGGAAAATCTGGGCTACAAGAATGGTAAACGGGAAAACTATAAAAAAATCGGGAAATTTTGCTGAATTTTTTTGGGCACTTTTTGACTTAATTTCCAGTAATTTTAAAGAAAACTTATCATCCGGGAAATAGTTTCAAAAATCGGGACATTTTTCAGTATTTTGAGGGAAATATTGCGATGTGAGCCTGACAACACTGGAAAGGCGCCAGAAGGGCTGTTTTTTTCAATTGCTTTCTGTTTTGTGGGTGCACCCAGTGTTGTCAGGTGGAGAAAACTTTCCCGAAAATGGGAAAATCTGGGTCACATTAAGGAAAAAATAGAAAACAAAGCGTGAAATTTTGTTCCATCTTTTGTCTCTTTTTATGTTTTAATTTTCAGTAATTTTTAAAGTAAACTTTTGCGGGATTTTTTTTTATACAAGAATTGGGAAAATTGTTAGTATCCTGAGGGTAATATTGCTGCGGGAACCTGACAACACTGGGTGCAACTCGTGGTTGTTAAGTGTGGGGTTTAAGACGACTGACAAAATATTCATTGAAGTTGGAGATTGGCTTACCCAGGGGTGTATCATGTGGGCTATCTAGGCTATCGCCGAAGCCTTCACAAATAATATTAATTTACACGAAAGGGAGACCATAACACCTATCATTATCATCATCAATACTATGTGTGACCTCCGTAAATCTGATTACTTTGTCTAATACTAGTCCAAGCTGTGAATTCAGAGTACGCCACTGTTTACAGTTAAATTAAGCAAATTTGACCCACTTACTTCCCAGCAGCACAGAATATCGGGCCAATATGGCTCCAATACTGGCCAAATCTTGATCGAGATTGGCCGTTACTGGTCCAATAATGGGCCGATATTCTGTGCTGCTAAGGTTGGTTTCCGCTTCGTGTTTTACATTCTAGGTGGTTTAGTACTTCATAGCGTTGAAAAGGGTAATGGTTTTGTAGTGCAAAAGGTACAGGATGAATATAAGGTCTATGGTGATAGATTTGGAGGTGGATGTTATGGGTGGAGTCTGTTGTTTCTGTTCTAGGATGCGTATAGGTACTACAAGTCCAGGATTTTCAGGGTTTGGTTCAGGTCGGTCTTTGCATTTGTAGCTGAAAGTTGGGTCTTTGTGGCCACAGGTGGCCACATTTTGGAGGTTGTTGGAGCTTATTGCAGTCTTTTGTATGATGGGGACCGGTACAGTAGGCACATATGAGATTGTTAGGACAGGCTGAGGTAAGGTAGGAGTTATAAAACTGGAAGCGTTCATATCTTACAGACAGAAGTTGTAGAAAATGAGAGCATTCGACTCTGTAACGTCTTCGGTATATGTAGGCTCCTATCTGTAATAGGAGTCTCTTGGTGGTTAGTTAGTACACGTATCATGTAGCTTGGAGTATCTGCTTTTGTTTTGATGCAAATACATTTTGTTAAGTTATGTCCCTCGGTCTTTCATTCCTGTTCAGCTTCCTCGTCTGTGATTATTTTCCATTCGTTTTACTTTTGCGAATGTGCCGAAGAACTGAAAACAGTGATTGTTCCGGATTTTGCTTGGTAGATTAGGATCTGTGGATTTGGCTATGATTCCATTCCTAGTGGGAATTAGTTAAAAGCTAGCATCATGAGGGACATTAATTGAGAAGCAGTTTGGGTGTTTAGAATTTATCATCAAAATCTGTCAGTAGAAATGAATGTGTAGAGGGAGTTGATTGATGATCTGATTGAACGGTGAGGTCCATTGATTCATATTCGGAGTCAGAGTCGCTGAGAGTGTGCGTCTTTTTGGTGGTGATGAAACAGGTGCAATGTGTCTTGATGTAGAATTAGAAGGTAGTTGTTCTGTGTAACGTTTATACCTTCCTGATATTGAGTGCTGTGGTGGATCTTGATAGACTGCAACAGTAGGTGGCAATGCGTGACGTCCTGGATGTTGTTATTTGTCCTGGATTATAAATATATTTTAATAATATTTATGTGTACAAAAGTTCTTGGGGCTTTACCTATTATGGCCCATGGTCTACTCCGTTTGCGTCTGTCAAATTGCACCGAATGTAATTACATTTTTAAAAAAATTAAGCAGTAATAATATGTAAGATATCAATTTCGGTATTAAATGTGATTCTTTGATACCAATTTTCTATTTATTTTCTTTAATTTAACGCAAGGATGAAGCTTTTACCTTCTCTCTTTAAGGAGTTATGGCCATCTAAAATTTTAGTAGGTTGCTAATGTTTGCGATTGAAGATCCCGAAATACAACACCCTGTATTACATAAAATTGACTGACTCCCAAAATTCTTAAGATAAAACAATGATATTGGTACCTTTAGAACGGTAAGATAATACTCTATCAGAGTTTATTTCAGGGTGATTTTCGAGATATCTGCAAGAGCTTCCTATTTATTTGCTATTAGAGTAATATGGTGAAAGGAGCAATACTACATCTTTTTTTGGAATTTTAGTCGCTATACTTAAATATGGCAACACTGTAAATGCAACAAATATTACTAAGACGAACTTTTATCTTTAATTAGACGAAGAACGAAGTTTTTATCCCAATTCTAAGAGAAGATATCGTTTAAGAATAAGTCGGCATTTTCGCGCGGGCGCCATATTGATGACGTCACCACGAGTTGGTCAATTTAATTTTTGGCAAACAACCGGGAAAATATTTCTTTGGACATGTGTACACATTACAAAATTCTCTATGACGGAGGGAAGGGGGAACGTTTTACCTATTTTGGCCCATGGTCTAACGAGTCTATATCGAGTTACCAGGTGAGTATCTATTTGAGCGAACTGTTCGGTTTGTTTTGACATGGTTTTACATGTATAGTGACACCTATACTTCTAACACTTAAATATGCATAAAGTAAATGAAAATAATTAGAAAAGTGCATGCATTACTTGAAGAATAATATTTTACAATAAGTATTGGAAAATAACACAAAAGTACTGTAAACTGACCGAACTATTCAAGTTTATTTTAAATGAGAGTGTAAAAACTGCCACCTACGGGACTATAATAAACCACTTCCATACTGCAATATTCCAACTCCACTGACTGACGGTACCTTCGCAATGTATAACCTGATTGGTGCGTGGAGCGTAACCTCTTTTTTCCATTAGCACATCTAGTAGGCGCTACACGGCTACACTCATGCAATCATTGAGCTACTGAAAGAGTTTTGTGTTGCTCAGGAAGAAAAGCCAACATGGTCGACAGATCTTCCTTTTTTCCAGCAGACTAACGGGCCTGATCTTTCAGATGTAATAAAACTTGTGGTATATCAGTCATAGGTTTTCCTCTTTTGAGAACATCGAATAACTTCCAATGTTCCCTGTCATTGTGTGCATTTGGAAATATTGCATATCTTCAATAGCAACAGTGTATCAGAAACTTCCTTAAAATCTAAGAAATTGTTGGAGGAATTAGATAAAATGGATTAACATGTTAGCTGACTCAACTGTACTGGGGAACAAATGTCTTACCTTTCTGCGTTTCTCTATAATGGCTAACTCTATCGCAGCTTAAGAAACTATGGCCACTGACTAAGAACTTGTGTATTATTCCGTCAGTCATGCACTTGGAACATCAGGTGGCAGGCAGCATGGCTTGGCTCTTAAACCAGCGCTCCCTGGTGGTTACTATTTTCACCTCTTCCTGATTGATTTGGCACTTAAGGATGGGCACATGCTGGTGGGCACATCGAACATGCTTGTGGACAAAAGTGTTTTTTTTTAATCACACTTAGAGTATTTCCACACTTTAATTTCCTTCGTTTCAGAAAACCTTTTTTGGAATAGAATAGCAGGTATATCAAAGATTCGAAGGAAATTGAAAATCCTTCATATCGAAAAATCATGAGAAATATAGTCTAATATTGTGTCTTTGAAATAATGGTCACACTTTAAGAGGTGATTATTTATATCTTCAAAAAAGGTTTCTTTGAAGAAATTCTGAGATCTGATTAGTTCCGAAGTTACAGGTGCTCAAAATTACAGGCATCATTACAAATGACGTCATATCTCGACAAATATGATTAAGCGATTCCGTCTTAGCAAATCATACTGGAGCTAGATGACAAATAGTATTCATTTGAAATGTTTGTGAAATTAGTTAGCTTATAGTATCACATTCTTCTCATGATTTTGTTATATCTTGTAAACATTTTTTCATTACCACATTTAAATATTATTCGAGGTTTAATCAGTAAGTTACAAGAAGCATAAATTATTCTACTTTTATTCTTGTTGTTACTATTAAGAGGGGAACTAATCCACAGATGCAAGATATGTAATTATGATTTACTTGCTTTCTTCTGACACCTATCCGCAATCTAGTACATTATAGGGCGACTCAGAGCCTCCAGCGTTCATCTGACAATGGGTAGTGTTACCAGTTAATGAGTTCTGACAATGAGCAGTGACTGGTGGTACATTAGATTGCTGATGGTGTCAGACGTCCAAAAATAAGAGTAATGATACTTTTATTTTTATTGTCTACAAGAATTGGCATCCTCTCTTGGAATCTTTTGTTACATTTTATTTTCGAAGTAGCTTTTATCAGTAAACAGTGCTGAAGTTGGAAAAATATTTTAGGCGGAACGGTGAAATTATAAACTCATAAATTTATTTTAAAAAAAAAGCATTTTTACTTACGTTAGTTTTACTATAGCAAAAAGAATAACGAATGTATCTTTTAACTTGAAGAATATGATTTAAGAGCGTGACTCGGTGCTGTCATCAATATTTTAAAAAAATGTGTTAGACCTCATGATATAAAGAAGTTTATCTGCATGTGTGTTAAGGTATATTGCATGTTTCTTTAAAGCGAAATTCGAGAGTCATTTTTACTACTTTGTGATAAAAATCAACTGTCAAAGCAATGCATGCTTAGTTTCGATTTTTTTTTAAATTTTAGTACGTAATGTAAAAGTTTTTAGATCCAATTTGACTGCCAGATTTCAAATAATTAGTTTAAAATCATCTGGACTAAGTTTTCATTTACATCTTACACAAACAGCATTCTTGAAACCCCTGTGGGTGACTGGTATAGCTCAATGTCTTGTACTCAAGGGGCTCCTGGTTCCTTTGAAGACAAGCGGTTC
This sequence comes from Lepisma saccharinum, assembly GCA_022664845.1. Taxonomy (NCBI): domain Eukaryota; kingdom Metazoa; phylum Arthropoda; class Insecta; order Zygentoma; family Lepismatidae; genus Lepisma; species Lepisma saccharinum. Next base: position 9,394 of record JAGDQP010038831.1, read on the forward strand.
AGAGTCCAAGCTGAATTGTAGGTCCTTATAACGTCATCTTTATCCCACGAAAGGCAATGGCGAACTACCATCGCTTCATCTTACCCAGATACCTACTGATCAGGGCCTGCTTTCGGGCAGAGTACACCTCATCATCATCAGGAAATAGCGCGTTTACGAATTCCTCAGTAGTCGCAATTCAACGTCAGTTTATAAAATTCTATCCTTCTCTCTCTCCCACTCAGTGCCATGAATTTTCCCCTATTGTTTATTCAGAGAATCAGAGTGATTTTCCGTTTATCCAGCAAGATCCTTTGGTAAAACAAAAGGGAATAATTAATGTATCACTCATCAAAGATTCCTATTCTGCCTTAGATCCATGATACTTTATATCTGTGATTTAAGTAGCATTTTTATATCAGAGACAGTAAGAGAGAAATTACAAACGGTAAAGTCCTACACCCTTTTCATTGTTCTTTTAGTAAAAATTAATAAATAAGATTTAGGACTAAAACGTGTTCCTTGGAGAAGTGCACACAGCTAAAAATAATACTAAATTTCTTGTACAGTCAATGACAAAAAGTGTTTCCTTTGTTAAAATTTGTTTGGCGAATAAATTTGGAATGGATACACCAATTTGAGTACAGTTTTCTTTAAGTTATAAAGAACGTAATTTTCTATAAGTTATAGAAAACAGAACTTAAATAAGTATATTCATTACAAACTAATTCGCGAAAAAAGTTTCTCACGCAAAAGAACTTTTGCCGATGACTGTACATACTTTAAACATATCTCTGTAATTGTCATAGTTTTGTACACAAGAATGGAAAAAATGTGTATAAGAAGTGTCTGTATATTTCACGTCTTTTTGAATGTGAATTTCTCTGTTGGTTAAGAACATAGGGAATTTGTCAGATAATCCTGGTTCAATCCCCGATGCTACCAACGCCTTTTATCTGCTTTCCTAAGAGATATTTTATACACTTCAGTTTTTTTTGTAAAACCTGTTTGTTCACATCTGTACAGATTTCAAAATTGCCCATAATGTAATAAAAATTTGACTAATTTGAAGCGTTCGAAGATATGCGAGACAAATTGTCCAGTCAGCTCCAAAATTTTGTGCTTGATCGTAAAATTTATTCTCGTCCTAATAACTTTAAAATGAATTTACAGATTTGAGTACGATTTCCTGTAACGTATGAGATTTTTTTGTGATACAAAGTAGTTGTACTCAAATCGATCTATCCATTGCAAAGATATTTGAAGAAGAAAATTTACGACTGGATACAAATTTTTGGCGTTGACTGTACAATTTTTCTTACTGTGTACGTGGCTCATAAGTTGAAACTCGTATTAGATTTGGGCCTTGAATGTATTTTTGCTAGTCCTAATAACTTCAATGTTCCCATCTGGACATAACCCCATATTTACTCTCTTTGAGTCAAGTTTCTAACTTAGTCATTTACCTACAGTTGGCAACTTGTACAAGAATCCGTCTGAATTTATCATGCCTGTTACAAACATTTGAACATATATACAACGGATATTGGCCGAAATTGCACCCATTTGGCAATTTCTGATTCTATCCATGTACATGTTTTATCAAAACCAGCTTTATGCTTGAGTTTCATCCGACTTGAACAGTGAACTTCACAGCGGACGACGTGTGTTAATGTCGCCCCTGTGTGAACCCCAATTTAAGTGGTATAATAGGACGGCATTAAAAACAACTAAGTGATTTTTTTTATGTTCGTATGAGACTAATTTGAGCAAGTAACTTTTCTGATTTCTTCGAGAGGAATTAATTAAAGGGCGAAGTTCCCTTAAATATAATTCTTACGTGACAATATAAGCTACGTTCGATGTAAATTTGTCATGAGTGCAATAATTTATTGTTAGCTCTGGAATGTAAAAATTACGAACTCTGCATGTTGTTAACATAGCAGGCTAATGAGCTTGAAAGGCAATAAAAAGGAAACGACAATCACTGGAAGGTATGTAAATAGCTACACAGCAGAGTTTGACTAGTTGCATAAGACTCAGACGAACTTTACCACTTATAGGGTCATTCCATTCCAAATCATCACAAAAAATAATAAAAGAAACTGTTTAAAGACATACTTTTATTAAACCATTTGTACTAAAAAGTAAAAAAAAAAAAATTGTTTATGCATGACTAAAAATAAAAGCATGAGGCGCTCTCTCATATACAGTCAGTTTATAAGTTCTTATTGGCGCGTTCCTTTTTCTTCTTAGTCAGGCATAAAGAAAATTAATTTTTACTTTTTAGTACAAATTGTTTAAGAAGTTTTTTATTATTTTTTTTAAGTTATTTTGATGTTCGGATACTTTATCTCAAGCTAATGTTTTATGACCCAAATCCTAAAGTTTTATGCAACCAGTCAACGTAACACAGATGCAGGCTAGTATTGATTTTAGGATAAAAAAGTCCATATTAAAATAATATTAAAATATGTTTTTTTAAAATATATAAATATATAGAAATATAGAAAGTAACAATGGAATATTGTATTGTCACCCGACTTACGTCACTATGAAAAATTTCATCATTGTATGACGTCGGGAAATAAGTCAAATTAACGTTGCAAGATTTGAGAACATGACGAACCAGTGTGAACAACAGAAAAGAATGTAAAAAAATTAATTTTTCCAAGGGACCATTCCCCATTCAGACTTACATAAAATGTCGTAAGGCGGTACGGAAAATAAGGGAACATACATATTTAAAATATTAGTTCTCAGTAATACCCAGTATCCGTACACCAACGCTGCCAATATGAGGGGAAAAACGTAAAAAGGATGCGTACAATTTCAACAGCGATATTAACCAGTATTGGATAACTACATCGAATCGAAATCGTAAATTAGGCGTTATTAAAATCGGCTGAAACAGATGTGCTATTTGAGGAGTATCAAAGCAATGGAATGCATTTATCAAAGTTATTCAACTACATAATACGGCAAGCAAGACATTTCCAACGTTTCTATTATGTTGGCAACCCTGCTGTATGAATAACGTGTATCGTTGGACTAGTATTTCACCTAGATATATTACTTTATGTCATCTAGCATCCTACGAATTTTCGTGAAAATCTGATATGGTCGGATTGGGATCTGTAATGACTTTTCATGGAACAACCTTATAACACTATATTCATTAAGGTCGCTTTGCTGATACAAGCGAAAATCAAGACCTAACCAGGTGTGAAAATACTTCAAACCGTGCGTTTTTCTTCCCGCCACGGAAAAGGATATTTAAAAATTGATTTTCGGCACGCGGATTGCAGGTCGCGTCTCCCACTCTCAAAGGTGAACCGTGAACAGGTACAAAATACGAGAAAATCAGTCAAAATGTATGGCAAGAGAGCATTGAGGAGGGTCGTCACCATCAGACTCTGAAAAACAATTGTAAAACGAGACAAAACAATACAAAAACAGTCATAGCCGTCAGCAGTATCTCAAGGAAGGTCTTAATTCTCGAATGCTGAGAGGCTGAGAGAAAGATCCATAAGAGTACAGGAACAACGCAACAGCTGACACAACTTCACCAAAGCCAGGAGCAATACAACACAGGAGCTTCTTGAAGAACTGAGAAGACAAAAGAAGAACCAGCGCAAGCTGTCTAGTGTTTGTGTTGTCTTTATGAGATGTTCTGTTTTTACTACAAAATAGAAAAGAAAAGAAAAACATGAAAAGATCCGGCTTAAAATAATAAGAAACCGGACTTACAGATGAATCCACCTCAGTGATCCTTGTCGAAGTGAATGAAAAATCGATGTTGAGGTGGTCTCCGAGAAGGAAAACCAGATCTTTCATCTACTTGGCAAACGCTAAGCAATACGAAAAGGCAGGAGATGGATGAATGGATTGCCATGAGGCAGAAACTATTTTTTTAGCAAACATTTTTTATTAGTAATGTTTGTAACACTGCTTTTATTTCGTATTTCTATTGTCTAATAGTACGTATTTAAATCATCGCATCTTTGCTATTGTTATTTCAAATCCGATCTCGAGATTTTTATTCATTGATGCTAGCTTACCTCATCTTTCGTTTGGTATAAATAGTTGGTCGTCAAGTTATGTTTCACGCGTGATTGTCTGTATCGTATCAGTACTGTCGATTAAGGTAGTGTATACGAGTGGCAAGACACAAATTAACAAAATCTTACTTATTGCCTGTCGCAATTGATACAAAAAATATTAATTTTCTTAGTTTCTTAACATTTCCAATTTAGGACACACACAATGAGCCAACATACAAACACAATGAGCAACTAGCCATAGTACATACTAATATGGCGCTACACAATCACGAAATATGTAATACAAAAAGCTCCCTTGACCCACGGATCATTCCAAACATTTTACGGCAACAAATCTCGTCATAAAATTGTTGATTTTTATCCCAAGCTAAAATAAGTTAGTCAATACTTACAGTATATGTATACGTATCAGTGTATCTCTCATGGTGGTGATCAAGGAATTATTACCCTCAGAGTATGAAAGGTACGCCGGAGATGTTTTCAATGAATAATGGTAACATTGGACCATATTCATAGTACCGGAGGAGATAAAATATATTCCCCCAAAGATATAAAAATAGCTGGAACAAGCCCTGTCTGAGGTGAAGAAGAATCTTTCTCTTAGCGCTATGTTGTAACTGCGTGACAACATGTTTCTCCGCCTACACTGTAAAAAAATGATACACATTTTTTTTGTAATTTTAATACCGGTACATGCCTTTTCTTATTTTATTCAGTTTCGCGCTTCACTGGTCCATGCATTTCACAACCTAGAGACGGCGCAAGGGTCGAGTTGTTAATTGGCTACAATATGGCAAAACTAATACGCACAATGAAAACAATAAAGAAACTCGTAAATATTTTGGTATCAAGACAGTTTCAACATGTAGTTTTTGGTAAAGTGTGTTCTACAATGCCCTCCCTCCCCCTTTCCCCGCCGAACAAGGATCCATGACTACGCGCGCAAAAAGCGATCGTTTCAACCCTCCAGGAAAACCAGTCTTTATTACCCGTAACATAAGGAAACGTGTAGGGAAGGAAAGAGAACAATAGCTTTCAGCATCAAAAAGACATCGATTTTTTCCTTCTTTCGTTTCATTATAATATTCTATAGTAATTTTTCCATTATGTGTATTTTGGTACTGGAATAGATGAAGCTATTAAAGACATAGTAATTCCTGGAGAAAATTCTTTTCAAGCTAGTGAAATGAACGGTATTTTGTTCCTTTTATGAATGTGAAAAGGAGAAGAAAACAAAAATGTACTTGCTATCAGAAAGTAATATTCAAGTCATTCATGTGTCTTATTTTAGATACGACCTCACAAAGAAAGAATTCTTTAACCAATATAAAGAAGCACTACTACCATCCTCCCACACAACTCTTCTTGAGGGCAAACTTCTTCGTCTGGTTGAGTCTCTTCCCCACTGTACATACACATCTCCACCTCCACCTCCACTTGTATGTGTATGTACAGAAGAAAGTAGAAAGGAAGATCTTATTTCGACATCAGTTGCTTCGCTTGTTTTACATTTGCATTCGATGTTCCGTTCGACCCACCCTTGTACGTACATCAGTAAAGAAGAAAAAAATGAAAAGAAAGGAAATGAAAATTCTGGTCGTGTTTTGTTCGACGTCACTTATTTCTTTCTCTTCTTGTCCCTTTCTTCTTGGATGACAGGGAAAGCCAACGTTGTTGTTTGACTTTTCCGTTTCTTTGGCCTTTTTTTACGATATGACGCAGCTAGAATAATTTATCAAAACCATCTCTCTGTCAGTCTCTCTCTCTATACCTCCTACCCACACCCACATACAAACATACATATATAAACAAGCCTATTAGAGCCAAACTTTATGGTAAAAATTATATGAGAAATGTTGAAACTATAATTTTTTTATTATTACACCATTTTTAGTAGTTCCTTCAGAGGGTTACGCCCCCTATTTCGACAGAGGAGTAAAGAGATTTTGAGATGGAAGGGTTGGTAAAATATTTTGGTACCCTTATTTATTAAAATCTAGCATCTTGGACATTATAAGTTATATTATAATAATATTATTTAGTTACAGGATTGAAGATGATGATCCAGTGTATGAAGTGCACTTAGACGATATAATACGTTGACACAATTTAGACAATTGATTGATAATTCTTCTTACCTAGGGGCTGCTTTAGGTGCAATGTGTGACAGATAAGCTCTTCTTGAACATTTATGAGTACCGTGCACATATGATGATGAGAGACATAAACTGAGATGTAAGGAGAGTGACAAGTATGTGAAGAATATGTGTAGTGTTTAGTCAGGATGAGTAGTAGTAGTGGTATGGAAGAGTACATACGGTCCAGAATAGGTGGCGTTGAAATTTGCTTGGAAGGTTACTTTGGTTACGTGAAGTATGAATTAAATGACTTTTTCTCGGTCAAAACGGGTGGAAATTCTAAAGGATGAGGGTGATAAGAGTGAGGGCTTGTTCGACAGTGGTTCTTTGTTGGAGGTACTAGATGTTTCGTGTTCTAGTTCAGGAAGACGAAGTGGTGCGATGTACGTATACAGGTGTATCCGGTTCAACTTGAGCCTTTGCAATTGTAGCTAAAGGTAGGATAATAGTCTCCACAGGTATTACATTTTGGTGGTTGTGAATGCCGATGCAGTAACCACATTTTGGATAATTAGGACAGTAGAAGGTGTGCATGATGGACCTGACAGTTTTCACAGCGTAATGGTAATTTAGCTGACATACTTGAAGCTTCCACCCTATATCTTTTCTTGTAACGGAATGTTCTGTTGGCGAGAAGATTGGCGATTGTCTTTGATCAGTTGTCAGAACCACAATCATACTACTTGACGTTCCTTCTTTGGTTTTAATGCGGATACACTTATTGATGGTATGTCCCTCGGATTTTAATTCTTGTTCTGCTTCTGCATCATTCACTTCTGGATCTCCACTCCGTGATTACCACTGAAAGCACTGAAGATCGACGGAAAGGTGGTGGCTGTGGAAGTGTTTGTTGCTCGAAGTGGTAACTGTAACTTGGTAAGACAGACGTTCTTTTCGAAAATTTCAAAGCTGAACTTGTTTCTGATAGTTATTGCTAGTGTTGAATTTAGCGATAGGAGTATAATTCCAATTCTCGTGGGAATAATTCTGGATGCGTTGTAGAAATTGCATGCCTGTACCTTGGAGTATTGAATGACCTGTGAATTCAATGGGATGATCAGAACCTGAGTCAGAACTGACGGTATGAGACTTCCTTTGTGGAGGTGAGTTAGAGCTTCCTGATCCTCGAGGTTTTGGAGAGAGTGATATTAAGCTGGATTTCGTAGATCGTTGATCGGCGTCGTGTGGATGTTTGGGTGTGGTGCTTATTGCTGTGAATTTTGCTGCTGTTTTGATTCTCTTTGAACTACAGGTGGAAGTAAATGTTTGCCTTTTGCTTGATTGTTTGTCGTGTTGGTGTGTAAAGTGGATGGACGCAAGGAGTGATGATAACAAGATGATCAGTGTCTGTGCAATGACTGGTATCTCTGGCCACCTTGCACCCTCCGACACTGTGAAAGTACCGTCAGTTCTAATGTGAATGTATACATGCTGTGTACGTTTGCTATACCAGGTCCTCAATAACACGATAACGATTCTCAGCTAGGCTGGGCTATGTATTACACCATCTTAAGGCTGTAAGTTGTTTTGTAGGGTTCACCGCTTTTGCCGTGGAAGAAGATGGTGGCGGTACCTGTCCCTTATATTAATTTTATGGTTATATGAAGTTTGCGCTAGCCAAGGATTGATGAACATTACAATTAGTCAATTTGTTTCCAGTAAACAAGAAGGAGAAAAACTGAACTATTTTCTAGGGTTTTGTAATATCGTTAATATTTCGCGATGTGACATTATTGCCATCTAGCGAACATTGGATTATAAAGTCACACACACCGCCTCGTGGCAACGGAACAAACTACCAACACTCTCCTAAGTAAAGCAGGACATTTAAAAGAAAAGTATATATTACTTAAATGTCTTATTGATTACTTTTATTGATTTTCTCACGTATTAATGGCGATCCGGATGGGGTCCGTTGAACGCCTATTGAGAAAGCTTGACCCATGCCTAAGAATTGTTCCCATATACGCATGGTAGTTCTTAGGGGAAATACTAAAACTCTGTCAAGAAGATAGTGTGAGCGGGAATCGAACCTGCGCCCCTTCCATTCTACATGTCAAACCTAAGATAAATATGAAATTACATTGTTGAAACTGAACGACGATAGATGTGAAACCCGTAAGTGATTGTGACTGGCGGGATCCTATCATAAATCACGATATGGTATACAAATCCCTGTGGTGAAAGGATAAAACGCATATTTCCCGAAGCGAATAGAATATTCTGTGTTTTTCTTCCCGTTATGAACAAACCGTATTGTGAAAAGGGAAGCGAGCAGTTTATTCAGCAAAAATATACTTTCTAAATCTCTTTTGTTCATTTATTAGAGCTTGGCGAAAATCTACATTTATCATTGTGAAACACAAAAGAATAAATCCATTGGATTTCTAATAATAACGCTCGCTCTCTCTCTTACCCCC